>MU223418.1:228251-247329 GCA_018584345.1 Thuja plicata | reverse complement strand
CAAGTCTGGTGCAAAACTAGTGCCTTATCCTAGGGTGCAGAGTCAAATTGAGAAAACATCCACAAAACTTCATCAATTCAAAAACACCTAGAATTAATACCCTGCCTTACAGACTACCATTTTCACTGTAAACACATGATCATCAAATCTATACATTATTGAAATTCTCAGAGATTATCCAACCAGATTTACAGTCTACCTTGCAAACGACAAATTGGACATTGCCTTACAAATCCAATTTATAAGAACTTCCAAAACACACAGAGACATCAAAATACTTGCAATGAGATTCCAGTCATATTTTATTGATAAAACCTGTTTTAGTACACTCAAATTAGCATTACACTTAGGCTAAAATAGTAAGTTCAGAACCAAGCTTGCATTAATGGAACTTGCCTTGGATTTCTCCCTTGGAGAACCAAAATTCAGAACCCCTTCTCAAGAATGAAAATCAGAATAAGAAGGAGAAGGGGAACATTCCAGAAGGAAACAAAAAAGGACACTTGTCGGACTCTTCATCTGACGAATCATCCCCCTGAACTGAATGAACAATCTCCTTTTTTCTCCCGAGAACACCTGTTTTCATCTCCTCCAACAGGCTCATGAGTCACTGGACATAACAAATCAGACATCTCAAAAATATCTTCCCGGCCCCCTGAAACTTAAACTGCAAATAATGCAAGCAGATGGCCACCTGTGCAAAATCTGATTCCAGAATCGGAATCCTCGTGTCGAAACCTTTCTGGCAGTATATAATAGTCCATATTTGGCCCAAAAATGAAGCCCCCAGCCATTAAAATGGTCTCCCAGGTCTGTAAATGTAATATTTAAATTGTCAATATAGTTGAAACTATATGAAAACATATTTTTAATTCTGATTTTTCACCTGGTCGCTCAATCGCTAGCAATTTATGCTAGGTCACCTGACCTATGCGACTACGCGACTGACTGCAGGTCGCTCACTCGCGGTCCTTTTATACATCTTCTCCTGACCTGTGTGACTGCACGACTGACTGCAGGTCGCTCACTCACTATCCTTTTATGCATCCTCATCTGACTTGCACGACTGTGCGACGAGCTGAGTCGCGAGCTAAATCGGCGAGCTCCTTCCTCTGGCGCGACTGAGCGACAAGCTCCTTCCTCTGCGCGACTGAGCGACAAGCTCCTTCCTCTGCGCGACTGAGCAACTTTCTCCTCGACAACCACGCGACTGTCTCTGCAAAATTTTAGCGTCATTCCCCTGGGCATGCTTCTCGAGGCACGCGATCTGAGCTTGAGTGCACCATCTGGCCGCGCGTGTAGAGCTTCCTCTTTCTATCTTCAAACATCATTTGTGCGTTTTTGTATATAAAGCCCTATAAATCCCCTTTCACATGTAATGTGGGATTAAACGTTTCAAATTTTCAAGCCCTCACATTCTAGGCGCCCAAAATATGGGCCCCACCGCGCACAGTAGTCTTCCAGCTAGAGGGCCCGCCAACAGGCCTCCTGGCTTCTTCTTATTTCATATTGGAAGCACTTTACTTAATAAACATGAAAAGTAGCACCGCCCAGCGAAGGTGGGATAATAGCATTTTAAGTGTTTCGCATTTTTACCTCATCAATTCTATGCGCTGATTGATCCTTTCACTCATGGCACAGGTTTCTCCTCTTTTAATGTCTGTGTAGGTCTCTTAATGGTCTTCCATGCAGGATTGTCTCCCTTTGGACATTGCCTTCACATAATTTACACCATTCCTTTTACTGCGCATGGTCTTCAAGTTTCACGCTGATAGCCTTTTCTTCCTCAGGTTTGGTATATCGCAGGAAGCAACTTTGGCATTTTAATGTATTGTTTTAAAGTTTATTGCTTTGCTATTTTAAGTTTCTAAAATGTCCTTCTTCATCTTTGGGGCAGTACCTTTGCCTGGCAGCTTGATTTATGTCTGCGCAATTTTATTTCAAAAGAAACAATGCGCTGGAGTATCTTTGGCTTCCATTATGATGCACTGGTCTCCCTTCAAGATCAGCGCAAGCTGCCCCAAACATGCTTCAATGTTTCCTTGTTTGATGCGTAGACTTCTTTAATTCCAGCACAGGCAAACTTGGAATGTTTTAAAGGTTTTAAGACTTCTCCAGTTCCAACACAGCCACTATTTCCATTACATTCATTTGTAATGGAGTCTGTTTGGGGCATCTTGCAAACAGCTAACGTGCCTTGTCTATTCCTCCACAGATTGCATTGGCAGGTAGGCTACTCCACATTTCTTTTTAATTCAAATGCTTTGTCTCTGTTTCCACATACAACGTGGTCTTCTACCAGCCAACACAAACTTCACCAAAATTCTAAACATTGTTTATCAGGGCTGAATACGTCATTCCTTCACTCTGAAACTTGCACTGATCAAACACAGGATCTTAGAATAGCCACTCACAACTCGGTGAGATGACTTCAAAGCTTTTTTAAACTAACTCTTTGCACTTCAATACAAACCACTGGATATGATAAACAAGCCGGCTAGGAGTCAAAGCTCTACTCGTACCTTAGTGTCCAAACATCATTTCCTTCCCTCTAACATAATGATAAAAATCATTAGATAGGGAAACATTTCTTCATCATTTAAATACTGAACTGCTAGTCAGGTCCAGAGTGGGCCTGGCTAAAAAAAAATTTGAATTCAAACACCCGGACCAAAAACTTCTCCAGACGTCGCCAGAACGTCCCAAAATTGAAGAATGAACAAACGCAGATCATCAAAAGATCAAAAAACCTTATTTTGCAAAAGCACCAGAATCATGCGAACAGGCCCGGAAACTAGCTTCAAAAACTGACATAATGATTCGATCAGACCTTACCCTCTGATAGGCACATTCTCTGATCTATAAACTATCATTCCCCAAAATTAACCTTTGAAATTTCCATTTTTATTCTATTCCCGCAAACACACTGTCAGAAAATGATTTTTAATCGTCGTAATTGATTTTGAAATGCTGACAAAAGGATTAATAGGGGGCTCAAATCTGAACTGGAAGTAGTATGTCAGCTTTGCAAGACAATGCAAAAATAATTTTGTCAAAAGGATCAACCGGCCAAAAGTTATTCACTGGCAAAGTAGGGCATTTGGATTTTCGGGAGAACACACTTTGTAGAACTGGATAAATTTTGTGAAAATTGCAAATGGAATGAGCCTGGAAACTTGGTCAAACGGATTGGCCATGGTTCTGAATTTGGTACAGCTGGAGTAAAACATGACTACAACATGACTCAATCATTAAATTTCTCATCGGATTACACAGGTGTCTTTTTCACAATGTCAAAATAGCCCTTAAAACTTCTGGACTTCTGGGTTTCAGCAAAACAGTAAAAACTACAAACGGATTTGGCTTTGAAAAGTACTGAAACGGATTCACCAGGGGCTAAAAATGGACAGGCCAGAAGAGGAACATGCCTACAATACAAATCCATCATTAATTCTTCTTGACCAATCACCGGGTATCAAATATAGCTTCACAAACAGGGCTCCCGGCAAACAAATGAACCAGTGCACAAGTGCAAAACTGAGAAAACACCTCTGGAAGGAGATGAACAAATAGGGTCAAAACTTATCACAGGGACCTGAAACCGGAGACATAAGTAGTATGGAACATGTGGAAAAATACCCCATACTCAAATTTTCATGACACTCTTCAAATTGTGGAATATTCAATCTCAAAGTAGCCCTTCTCGGTGATTTCTACACTTGGCAATTTTCTGATTTTGAGACCCATTAGGAACGAACTGATGAAAACCCATTTGAGCATGCAACTTTAGGACTCAAAATAAATCACTAAAGCATATGAAAGGCAATGGACAAATGAATTTTATGAAACCACCCAGAAAACACCTGGTTCCCACATGCATCTTGAAAGCAAAATAGCACAAATGCACGCTAATGTGTCCCATTCCTCAAATTTTTTAGAGTGCCAACACACTTATCACCTCAACACTATGACCAGGGAAGCCATCCCATTTCCTGTCGATGGGAAGTTTCTTAAGCACTACTTTGAATGAGTGGGAGGTAAGTTTGTCCCAAGTTGTACTATATGTATATCTCTTGCTTATAAATATCTTTCCCGGTGCTTTGTTTGGAGTGCCTTGTAAATAGTTTGTTGGTTGTCCTCCGGGACCGCCTCTTCCTTTTTGCATTTTTTCTTTTTCTTTTGGTTTTCCATTTTCTTTTTTTTCCTGGGTTCCTAGTGTGTTGCCTTCATTTCGTATATCGGTATGCTTTTCATAACATCTAGTCTTTAGAATGATACCTTATGCATTCTGGTGAATTTAGAATCTATTGTTAACATGGTGGAATTTGTCTGCACTCTGGAGTTATTCTGTAAGTATGGTAATGGGGTTGTGAGTAATCTTCATAAGATTCACATCTTGACAGTCTAGACATCAGTTAACAAAAAATTAAAGAAGCAAGTAATCGGACACCTTGAGGCCAGATCGGTTACACTGGCTGATTAATCAAGTCTGAAAATCATTAAAATATCCCAGGTCCAGAACTTTCTCTCATATTTGGTAATCTAAAGTCGATGTCAAGGTGAAATAATTACCACCATTAAACTTAGCTAAGCTTAAGGTTCATGGTGAAAGAAGTACCGCCTTTCTATCCAAAGAAAAGAAAAAGAAAAAAAAAAAGAGAAGAGAACTAAAGAATGGAGGATTCTGGTATCTGGGGGAAACATGCAAGATAGGATGACTTTGGTTTGACTTGCTCAGTGCCTCCTCTCTACTTCTCCAGGAGGTCATCAGCTTAGTTTTCTTTCAAATCACACACCTCACGACTGATAAAAGACCAAAAGATTGAATTGTTGATGGACTGGATCTTCTCAGACACCTCGCACTTTGTGTGCGAAATGCTCTTGGTAAAGATTTATTCCGGTTTTTCTAACCAGAGATTCTAAAGTTCTTGAATGCACTAAGGCATTCATCCTAGATAGTCATCATTTTTTATGCCCTGCATACCCATCCCTACATTTTGTAGGAAAAATGTTGGGTCCCCCTTTTTCTCTTTGGCTCTTTCCTTTGTCCTCTTTTGTTCCCTTTGTTTTTCCTCTGGGCTTTGCTTCCATGAGGGTTGTATTTCTTTTGCTTTTTCCTTATTGTATCTCTGATACCCAGTCCCAAAGTTTGTTTGTTCTTTTGGGTCGGCTGGATTTTGGACTCCGGGATTCTCTGTCATCATGTCTTCTTTTGTGAGAAGATGTGGTTGCACAGGGTCCCCGGGCCCGAAGTCCAGAGGTTGGCTTGTTCCGGGGTTTGCAGAAAGAATGCAACATGTTTTTACCCTAGTGGTATAAATTTAAGTTACCTATCATTTTCACATTTACAGTGATTAAAACACTTAGATCACTCAGAGCAATCTTAAGGCGATTAGACAACAGATTACTCCCCGTGCTTAGTTGTTAACCAAACAAGTGATTTGCAGTGATTTATCATGGTTACTCGAAGGTGAACTCATTGCAGAGCACTTCCCATGCTCATCTCCCCTACATTCTCCACATTATAGGTAGGCCTTTGGCTTTTCCTTTTCTGGTCTTCTGTCTTCCATTTTTTTGTTCTCACTGGTTTTGTTTTTTCTCATTTGTTTTGCTTCCGTTTTCATCTCTAGTTTTGCCTTTTTTCACCTCCCGTTGGTCGGTTGGCTCTACTAGAGGGTTGTCCACCCTATGTGTAGTTGTAATCTAATATGTATGTTTGTATACTCTATATGATAATGAAGGTATCTCTGTAAATTTTGTGCACTATGTAAATTCTTTGTTTATATTGTATATATGTCATGTTTTGCGAGTTGCACTTCAGAGCTCGCAAAGCTTTGACCCTCTATACATTAGGTGTATATTTCCTATGTATCCTTCCATTCTGTCAAGCTTTCCACACTTTGTCACATCTTAAACACTCTATCAAGCTCGTTTGAGAGGTAGTCACCATGGTTCAAACTTGGTACCCCGCTGGTTCGAATCATGGTGGCTTTCTCTCTCCTCTATTGTGTCACCTTAATGGCAGGATTAGTTTCCCATGAGCACACATTCAATTCCTGTCCCATCTGGCATTTACTTCCCCCATGTCAACCCACTTATCACCATTAATTCTATTATGCCACTATTCATGTGGCCACGTGACTATCCATGTCAGCCAAGTATGGCTTCCTATCGGTCATGTCGACAATGGCTAAATCCTTCTGGACTCCAGGCGCTAAGAGGCCCCCAAATCTTCATTCTATTTCTGTCACTTAGCCTAACGCCCTGGATCCCCAGGTGTTTATCAGAATCTAATCCATGTTAATTCCACCATTCATGGATTTTGATGTATGCTAATTTTTGTTGGACAAGTGAGAAGTGGTGATGAATTCCCCATAATCCATAAAATTATTTTCATTATATCATATATTTATGGTTCTCTGGTCTTGAAGGTTGCAGATTTTTCGATCATGATGTCTGAAGTGATCACTCCTCCTAATAGCCTGGAGCTGCCCACTACCTCCACTCAGGCAACTACAAAGACCAAGGCCAAAAATTTGTTGGCTAAGCTGCCACTTACCTCCAAATACCTGAGAGAGGGCATTCTCGTAGGGTCCAAGGTGGACTCCAAGGTGCAAGAAATAACTGACATAGAGCCCAAACTTTGGGCTGAAATTCAAGGCTTTGTCCAAGCCATATACAAACTAAAGGCCGACGGAGATAATATGGATGTCCACTTGGCCACCTCCAGAAAATGTTCCAATGGAGGAAGATGTTCCAACAAATGAGGCCGATGAGGCCAAGGAACGACAGCAGCAGAATGACGGAGGAATCCCCGAAGATATAAATGTTGCATTGACTGATGTTGAGAAGGACGTGGAAACCCCTGAGGATATAGGTGATATGGAAACCAGTGGAGGAGAAACCCCAGATATCACAAAGGAGGATGCCAACATGACAGAAAACACTGAAGCCTCTAGAGAATGGGAGAGGGAATAGGAATAGGAAAAAGAGAAAGAGCTTGATGACATGGAATGTGCCACCAGATTCTAAAAGGAATCCTGGTGCCCAAGTACTAATAGCAAAGCCGCCCCAGCCACCCCAAAGGCTGGTGGAATCGAGGAAGAGAAAACCCCCATTGCAAGCAATAGGTATTTTGCTCTCCTTGGCTGAGATGATGACCCAAAATACAAAGGCTAAGAAGCCTAAGAAGGATTGGATGGTCCATACCCTCTGGACTGGTCCAATAGAAGTACAGTTGCGGTAATTGCAACACCTCTCCTAGATGTAGATGCAACAATTGTAAGGCCTGAAGATTATATTATTACAGAAGTGGCATTGGGAAGGAGAGAAAAGCAGGGTGAATTGGACCTACTAAGGGAGGCCACCAAAGTAGTGGAGGCTCAGTACACTAAACAAACCCAGAAGTTAAAGGAGGAAAGAGAGACCAATGCAAATTTCATCACACTTCTGGCAGAACTTACACAGCCCTTGGCCGAGGCCCACCTAGAACCTTCTACCTCTAGATTACCGCTTGCATAGGGTGACATATATTCTCTAAGGGCCATGAAAAAGAAGGCCCAGGATGTGGAAGGGTGGATCACCAAATAGATAGTCATCGTAAGGCATTTTTTAGTGGTGTCTCTCCCAAATTTCTATCAAATCAACATTCTCCTCAGTCAGGTGAGTGCCTAAGTATTTGTATGGGGGAAAGACTTAGAAAAGTATGAAAAATGGAAGGCCGGGTTGGATGAATTTTTCAATGCCGGAGAAGAGGCCATCACAGAGGTGGGAATTGTGGGAGATGAATCATATGACTCCCTATGGGCCTGGTACTCCAAACTTGGCCTCAAGATTGAGGTATGCAAGGAACTGGTTAAGGCCCTGAAAGAGAAGTTAACTGCTGCCCAATATCCTTTGGGTTTATTTTAGCCATTTTTCGTAAGGGTGTCACAAGTCGACCCCTTCACCACCGGGTCATGCATCCCAGAGGACTATGTCCTCAATAAATATGATGAGTTTATGGAGTCCCTCTATTAGTCTGTTGAGGATTTCAACAGAGGAATATTATGAAGATTATCCAAGATGATGCTCTGAGCACATGATGTCGTAAAGATGGTAGATGAGTTCTGAGAGGGGGCCAGAGAAGGTGAAGGGAAGCTTGATGTGGTCTGTGACCAATGGGAAGGCATTAACAATATAGACAAAGATGTCATTGGCCAAGTTTTGGAAGCATTCAAAAATAGTAAGGGGCAATAAAGTTCTTTGGAGTCTAGATATGATCACCAGCAAGGTGTACTTTCACATTCATTATTCTTTTGAAGTGTAAGCTCTCGAATACCAGAGTCCCAGATCTAGTAATTTTTGTATTCTTTTGATGACCTGTGTCCTAGTTCCCTAGAGTTGACCGGTCATTATCAGGTAGTTAATAAGGGTGTCAGAAAGTGGATGACTCCAGCAAGGCATGTCGGCTCAAAGGACGGTTCTGACAGGTAATCTTCCCAAGGCGTCGCCCAACATTAAACATCTAGCGCATCGAAGATAATGAGCCATTTTTTTCATTAATGAGGCATGTAGCCTCGATCCTTGGGTGATCGAATTTATTCTATTCTCCCTCTAGCTCTCTTCTCGAGTTTGATTCTTCCATATCGCCTTTCTTGTCTTTTTCTTCTGACATGTCAGACCTCTGTTCTTCTTGAGGTTATTGTAGCGTGGTGCAGGTAGTATTGGCCACTAAAAAATTGTATTTTATTGTTGAGTGTAAAGATAAGTTAGGTTATTTTTAGGGAAAAGATTTGTATAAATAATAAGTCTGACCTCATTCCAAGGGTCGGTGAAATTGATGATTTTTTCATCCATAGCTAGAGCATTTCAGTACTTCATTATTGGTAGTTGTAGAGCTCAATGCTCCTTAGTTCTTAGAAGTTCAGTAGATAGATTCTTCCTTGGGGCCATTGTGGATGTACTCACCAGTGATGCTGGAAAACCATTAATGAAGAAGGAAGGATTCTCGCAATGTTGTTGTTAGTCTCTTAATCTCTAAATTGATATTCTTTCATGTTGTATGTTTCTTATGTCCCTTGCTCTGATATTTTAAGTAGATTAACGACCTTCTTTTCCCCTCGCTATTTAATGTGTATGAACTGATGGCTCTGTATACATTCGGTATTTTAGTGTAGCATGTCAGAGTGTGGTTGATGTTTAAACGTATTCACATGACTATAGATAAATAGAATACTTCTAACTCTGGCCTATCTTTTGAAGTTTATTTGGTTAACTAACGAATGCTTGTAGGAAACCCCAATTTACCTAAATCCCCTTGGTAGTTCTCCAATCATATGGTTCTTTGCATCATACTCCCCATGTTGAAAACATTTCATGTCCTCCTGGAAATGCTTGCAAGAAACATGTTAGAAAACAACATTTCAATTTTATCTTGGGATTGAATATGTCAGTGGCATTTTATCTCTCTAATCTCAACATGTAACACTGCAATGTGTCATGCCACCCTTAAAGCTTCCTTCCTCTTTATCATGGGATTTCCATACCTTGGCAAGGTGAATCTGTCATATTTTTGTTTCTCAGTGAATGCCCCCAAACTTGTTGCATCAATCTGTACCTCCTCCAAGTATACCCACCATATGTGTCTTGCAATATATTCCTCCTTACAAGGATAAAATGTCTCTATGAGAGTCTCATTATGTTCCATTTTCTCCACTATCTTATCTTAAACCTCAAACTTATTTTCAGATACCACAACTGCAACTTGTTCGTTATGCCATTCTTCTTCGTAGAGAAAACTATACCTGAACTTTCTGGCTACATCATTAGCCTCACAATCTATATTAATAGCGGTAGCTTTCTTTTTCATAACCTTTTTTACTTTCAAAGGATATATCATTTTCCTAGCTATACATACATCTATCTTCTCAGTTAATGGCTACTCCACATCACCATTTTATTTTACCATATCTATTTATTCTTCAAGAACCTCTTCAGCATTGGGTTCTAAAACCTCTTGGTGTTGCTCAGTCACTGACTCTTCTTTCAAGAGCTCATTCCTCCTATCTTTTTCTAGGATTCCTTTTAACTTGCTCTTGGTTTCTTGTATCCTGGCTTCATTTTATTCTAATGTTTTCTTTAAGATTCTTATCCCTTCCATTTTTTGTCTCCTTTTTTCTAACTTTTTTTTTCTTCTCTCTTCTTCCTCTCTATTCTTTCTTCCATAAGAATTCAAGGTTTTTTATTGCTCAAACACTTCCCTCTCTAATATTTGAAAATACATGTTTTCTATCTTCACCAATTGCAAGGATCTAGTCCCTTGCTCTAATACTTATCTGATGTGGAGAATTATGGATTCAACTAAAAATTTTCTTAAGATACTTCATAAAACTCCAAGGGACTCCATTTTCTTGTTACATCACTCAAAAGACCCTCCAACATGGATGCATTATAAGACCCAACCCTCTTAAATAGACCACCTAATGGTAAAAACATTATCTCTCACCACCACTAGACTCCACACCTTCAAGTACTCAAACACAAAACTCTACCTTAGATATTGACTCCAATCCCTCTAATAGTATTATAACACCTTATAAAATCTTACCATAAAGTTCTTCCAATTCCTTTTATAGAGACTTAGTGCACAAATCTCAGCTCATTATTATAGGACTTAAACCAAGTAGCCCTATCTAGTGGGTAATCCTAGGGTTACTCCAAACTTATCCAAAGAACTCTCAACACAAATTACATATTCTAGTACCCTTTCCCTGATTACATAACATATGTCACAATCAACTATTGTTGTTTTGGACAGATTTTCTACACTAATGCTCTAAAACTTGTGCACCTACGCCTAATAGAACTCAAATTACAAAGAAACCCAATCTTCCTCTTATCTCTAATTGTCCACTTTATGAAACAGTCTTGACGCATGGTGAGAAAAAAAAAATTCAACTTTTTTTGAGGCTCCATGCCGTTTTAGCCTTCCATGCGTCAAACCCTCATTTTAAGGAACACCAAACTAGGGCTTTCAAGAACTCGGGCTTCAACTCAATTCTACCATATTCCAAAGGTTGTTTTCCTTTTCCTCCACATATATGGATGTATTCAATCATTAAGTACCCTCCTTGTGAGACTAGAATATCTGATGCTATACCTATGGCACTATTTTAGTACATTGTCAAGGCATAGTTCCACTGTATGAGAATTTTAATGATTCTTCTGACTTTTATCTACACAAAACATTTAGAATACACATAATATGCACTATATGATTACATACAACCAAGAAATGTGGTACTACATAGTTCTTGAACCATATAATCACTTCTCGAGCAAGAAATTTATGTGTAAGCCCACACTGTCATAGTACAGTTAATCAGAAATCAATGTAATGACTTGGTAACTGTTTAGACCAATGAAAAAACATGGAAAACAAGTATTCATCTAACCACACTTAGGATTTCAAAATCATGTGTATCCAAGGAAGTGCAAAAAGTGAAAATATTTCTATTGAGATTGTCAAAATTTTGTTACAGCCTGTGCCACCATGAGTGTCAGATTTGCATGACACTACTCCTTTCTTTTGGGAGTTTTTATCATCATTTTTATGCTTTTCCCAATAACAAGAACTGACTAACTAACTCTCACAAACAGTTCATTACTAACTTGTAGCCTATTTACCATAAGATGTTCAAATATTGTCAAGTTGTCTACTAAGTTGTCAACTCAAGAAATAGATGTCAAATGAATAAATGACCCAACATTATATTTAAAAATGGTCTCTTCATGACCTTTAAAAACTAACCAAAACTCTACATCTACCCTTAAAAACTATCCAAAATATAAACCTCATTTCCCATTACTTGGAACCAATCTATGACTATTTGCCTCATCATTGCAACTTTGCATTACATTGACCATATTAGATTTGAATGAGGTTAATTACAATGGTTTGAGACCTTTTAGGTCCTTTTATTCTTTAGTGTCTTCATTTACTCAAGGTCAACCAAGTGACCCCCTTGGTAGTTGTCCATGCCTATGGTGGTTTGCACTAGTTGTATATGTTGATGTTGTTGGATTCACTTGATATGTTTTGTATACCTTGGTTATGGGGATGTTTTTATTTGTTAGCGCTTTCCATGGGTCTATTTCATCTATTGGATATTGGTTCTGATATCTTGATGCATGTTTTTACCTTTGGATTGAGTGTTTATGTTTACGAAAATCATTTGAGACAATACCTATGATTTTTTTTGTGATAGGTTGTGTGGCATTCTCTTTAAATGGAACCTTATGTATGTCTAATTATAGTGGAATTAAGATAGAGGGTGGAATCATTCATGTATGAGTTGGTGGTCACTTTTTTTTTTTGTTGCAAGTATCCTGATGGAGCACATGAGGTGCAATGGTTCATGATGGTATAGGTTGCTAGAGGGATTGTTTCCTTGTTCATATTATTGCTACTTATTTAGCCTTATGCATTGTATGCAATAAGTGAGAGAATTTTGTGCAAATAGCTATTGTAAACCTTGTATAATTGATGATGAGTATGTCAGGAATAGCCTAAATTGATAAGAGGTGAATCGTGCATATGTCAAGAGTTAAGGGTTAATCCATACCCATCATGATGAAAACTACCTATAACAATCTGGGGATGGTCCAAAGACGTTAAGGATTAATCCACACCCATCATGATTTAATAGAGCATGTAGAGATGGGAAAATTTTAAATCTATTTTTTCAATATTTTCTACATTTTAGTAAATTGCATTTTTAAGATCTTCATAGAAAAATCAGGGGTTTAAAGTGTTGCCAATTTCTTAGACCAATTGCTAAAGGCATAATCATAAGGAACTAAATTTAGATCCCTTCAATAACTTTTTATAGAATTAAACAATTTAAAATATTGAGGTATGAGTGGAAATTTATGGCCTTGCCAAGTTGTGGTACCCAATTTTGCATCTTTTAAAATATTTCTAATCTTCTTTATTATTTTATTATCTAGAAACTCCTCAATTTTAAGTCGCTCAGAATCCTAAGACTATTGAGATTCCAACTTAAAATTTAAAACTCATTTTGGAGCAATGAAGGATAAATTTTATTTTACACAACTCTTCTACAAGTTCTTCTATTATGCATTATTTTTAAAAATAGTTACATGTTTCCAAATACCTAGAATTGTAACTGAATTTTTCATTTTAATTAAGATCAATAATAATGCACATTATTTTAATATTTTATTTATTATGTAAATTTTGCACCAAGGAGCACGTAGATGGACATACAATATGTAGATATTCCTATGGGGTCAAGGGGTTAGGTAGCACATTGTTTTAGAAAATTCTTTTTGTAATACCACTTGGTGCTTTTGTGAGAGATAATTTCTATAAAAGCAACCATAAGGTTAGTTGTTGAAGTTATCCATCTTTAGCCTTTTGTGGAGGTCAAAATCATGGCATGGGATGTATGGTTGCTTTCTTGTTCACATGGAATTATTTTTATGGAATGTTGTATTGTTGAATAACTCATGGATGTAGATGCTTTTCGAGGTTAGGTTTTTCCCTCTTGATGGTTTTATGAGGGAATATCTTTGGTGGGTATGTTGTCTACTCTCTTGGATGTAGATTCAAAGTATTTATTTTCCTAAAATTTTAAATGGGTTATGTGGAACTTTTCATATGTTGAATGCAAGTTTCCTTTAACCTAGATCTAAAAATATATATTGTATGTCCCTTTTAATTACAATAGAAATGTGCATTATCTCCTTTGTTTTAACATGACCACTTATTATTGTTTCATGAATGTAGTGCTTTGTATCTAATTGAAGATCTTCTTATGTATGTTATTGTAGCATTGTAAATTGGAATAACATTTTTAAGGTGTACAATTTACACTTACTTCACACCCATTTTAGTGTCATCATTCTTGTGTGTATCATTAAACCTTATTGCACATTTAATTAATAAACTTTTGAATATTTGTCCCTTTATTAATTTAATTTACAAGAGGCTCTCCTTAATGTGTGTGCCCCTTTAATTGAATCCTTTAATTTCATTTAAATTAATTATTTTAATAATTTATCTCCTCTTGCATACATAGACCCTATTTAAAATTGGGTGTCATCTTTTATTTATTTTAAATTGAAACCTCATGAAAAAATTTATAGTTTAGATTTTATAAGTGGCTCTCAATTTCATGAAAAATAGGTCACCCTGTACCTGAGGAGGCACCTTGTTATACTTATTTTTGGTCAAATTTTAATTTGGAGAAAGCTTTTCAATTTTTATTAGGATATTCAAATCTCCATCATCCTCTTTGAGTTTTTAGATCCAAAATTATTTGGAGAGATATGAAAGAAATGTTACTCATTTGAAAGGAACTTCAAGCATTCAAGATTCTAATACTAATAACTTACTTCCTTATTTCAAATATTTCAATTCAAGTTCAAGGTTAATTTTGGAACAAGGGTTTAACTTAGGTAAACCTCTTTCTACCAATAAATTTCCTTTTTCATTTTTGCAAATGACAAGTTGTGTATTTTTGGGATCAACTAAAGGTAGATCTAACAACAAGTTACATGTTACATGTGGTAGAAGGCTGAGGTCATCTAGCAAGCCAGGTCATCCTATTCCAACTATTTTAGATTGAAATTTGAATCATATGTTAGTCTCTAATTTGGATTTCTAGATGTGGTGATAGACTTGAGTTTTCTATTTATGATTGGTTTGTATATTATATTTATCACATTCTTTCCCTACATCTTGCATTTTCACTTTCCATTTAACATTATTAACTTGTATCTCCATAAAAAAGGAATCCTCACATCCTTGTATCACTTGATCCTCCTTGAGATTAATGGATCAACCTTCCTTCCAATGTGTGAGAAAAATTTAGGTTAGAGATTCCTAGTTCAATATTTTATCCTACTAATTTCCCCTTGCATTTTTTTATTTTTATTTTTTCCACATTTTGGTGAACTCGACCTTTTCTTAGATACATTTTATTTTAATTTCTATATCTAATTCGTAGTTTTCATTTTCATGATATAATTTACTAAATTGGAGAAGTATTTTATTTCTCATGTGACTACATTTCTTCTTTATTCCATTTATAAATCACATGAAGTAGAAAATAACTTATTGCATTTCATGTCACTTCCATTCTTTTGTTGCATTATTTATTATGGAATCATGAGAATTTTCAATATTCTTCCTTCTTAAAAATAAATTTTAAAGAATTTTATCCAAGTTTAATGTGGCTTTATAATACAAATTGTAATGAAATGCATGGAATGTGTTACTTTTATATGAGTCTTTGTAAAAAAATGATGAATTTAAAGATAACATTGATATAAAACACATTAGCACCTCTTCTAGGTTGTCTTTTAATAATGATGATAAAAATCATACTCCTAATGATGTCACATTAGAGAGTAATAGGTCCTCTCCTCCTAAATATACCTTAGAGAATGATACTAAGAATGCTACTTTACTCACTCCTTGTAGGTAATGTTCTTGCTGTTAGAGCTTCTTCTCTTCATAAAATTGTTTCCAACAATCCTAATGTGATATATTTTCTTCGGTACTTATCTTATAAGATAATATTACGTAAGGATGAATATTTTGATAAACTATCTTCTTCTTCCCAACTTGAAAATGATGTGACTAATGATTATAGGTTTTTAATCTCCCTAAAGAGATCAATACTCATACTATTCCTCCTTATACTATACATTTTCACCAATCTCAAGATTACATTTCTCCTTCTCCACTAAAGAATAATTGTAATGTAGGCTATGGTTTTATGTATAAAAAATGATATAGTGAACAAGGTCTTGGAATAGGATTTATACCTCAAGCCAACACTTTAGCTTACTCTTCAAATATTTTTTCCTGAGAACCAAAACCTCCTTGTTGAAAAATTATTTTATCGACTCCAATAGTTGCTACCCCACCTTTAGATGATCTGTTGGCCTTGGCTAAGATAATATTTTGAAGGCTTAGGCATGATACAAAGATTAAATTTCCTTTCCATCATTTTCTAAAAAAATCAAAGATCCCATAATGGTGATTTTCATATTTTTTCATCATAGAAATATACATTCTCTTGTTCTGATTAATAAAAATAGGTTTTACAAGGACCCGAAACCTTTACAAAAAACCAAAGAGTTCAGCAGGTTTTACAAGGACCTGCAACCTAGAGTTAAAGATACACAGTTTGAAAAGCATAAACAGCTTTGCCAAGGCAACAAAACAGAAAGGGACAGCAACACAGCACATCGAACAGAAGAAAGTCCCAAAGTAAAAATAGGAAATAGCAGGGACAGAAAAAAAAGACCAACCAAGAAAAGCAGAGAAAAGACAATTACATTTCTTTAACCAACTCTTCTGCTTCAAGGACCATGAGTTGCATATTGCTAACCGAGGTTTTCAGTTCCTCTGTTTCTTTGTCCTCCTTTGGGCTCTTTTTTCTCGCACTGGCTCTGGTTCTCGATCCCGGTCCCGTCTTCTCCCCAATGCTGCTATCTTTTTCCTTATTAATCATTTCCAGTTTATCCATGAGGATTTGAGCATGTCCACAGTAGGCTTTCAAACTTATGAGACACTGTTCCCCAATTTTCTTAACAGTAGTCTCCAATATTTTGACTTTTTTGTGCAAACTCTTGATATCCTCATCCCTGTTGTCCTTTTCCATATTGTCTTTAATTTGTTTAACTTGTTTTTCCATGCTTTCCACCTTGTTGGCATATTCCACCTGAGCTTCTGAATTGCCGACAACTTCCTTCATCTCCTTCAGACATTTCGCCACTATTTTATCCCCTATCCCCATTTTGTTAAGAATTTTCATCTCCTCCTGTGTTTTCTCAACTTGTTTTTTAAGAGTGACCTGATCATTATACATAATTTTAATGAGACCAGAAAAATCATCAATAATCCCTTTATTATTTTTCTTATCAGATTCTCTTTCTTCCATATTTAGAGGGTTTTCCATGAGCCCAGAATCCCTATCTTTATTCTGGTCCATAAAGACATCCTCCTTCTGTATGTCAGTTTTCAGCTCCCTCTTTTTGATCTCTGAATCATCTTTTTCATTCTCTTTGTCTTCTTTTTTCTTCTTCTTCCTCTTGTCAGGGGTATTGTCTTCCTCATCGGAGGTAAGAACTATTCTTCTCGAGCTAGTATTGTAGTTTCTTCGAGTCTCTTTCCCCTCAACTCTCTTCCTTTTTTTAACCTCCTTTTTACTAGTCTCGTTCTCCGTCTCAGTTTCAGAATCCTCCATCTGGGAATTCCTCTATTTTTTCTTTTTGTTACCCACCCCCATTTCCATCTCGGGCTCTGAGTCAGCAATCTGTGTTTTCTTCTGGGTTTTAGCTTTACCCTTTTGTTTTCTGCTTTCAATTTCCCAATCCTCATTGCTTTCCTCTGTTTCTGACCCTTCCTGGCTATTTTTCTTCTTCTTTTTTGAGTTACCTTTTTTCTTATTTATTGGTGTAGAGAAACCCTTAACCTCTCCTTCGCTTTCTGTATTTTCCTCAAACATGCTTTCCTCCTCCTCTCCTTCTGTTTCCTCTGTATCTTTAATTTTCTTCTTCTCCACAGACCTAGCCTATTTTTTAGTTTTCATCACCTCATAGACCAGCAACATGAGTCCCTGGTGTGAAGCATGGTCCCCCTTGGGATCTTTCTGGAAGCTAGTAATAGTGGCTTCTAAGGAACTAAGCAAATAATAAGGAAAGCTAATTTTCACCTTATGTCTGAAGTGGTTTAATAGCATAAAATGATGCCCTGGAGCTCTGGTGAACCTACCATCGAGCGTAATATAACTAATGAGGACATAAAAAACATACCTCCAAGGCCTGGATATGCGTTTAGGGTTGTGATGCGATGTGTCAATCTTCACCAGTCTCTTCTTTTCTTTCTCATTAGCCGGGAAAGTCTCCCAGGCTTTATCAGATATCATCCTGTCACGGTATAACTTGAGCCCCTCCGTATCCATGCCCGTAGCTTCAGCAACAATCTCCTTTGTCACTTCCAAATACTCACCATCCACTAAGATTTTCCCTTCCTTCCAAGTTTTCTAAAAAATCCTGGTGATATTTGGGTCTCCCCCATGCAACCGCTCCAAATACACAGCGAGGCCACCATCTTTCAAAATCCTCCACACCTCCTCATTCCTTTTCCATTTGCTGCAACTCCCAGGTTCAATACGTTTCTTATTTCCTCCCATTATCTCTCTACGATTTCTGTAAGCTATGTTCTCAGCTCTACAAGTAATGCCAAAGACTTCTTTTCGAAAGAGGAAAATGACCCATAAAATGTGCCAAATCCCACTTGAAATGATAGCCTTATGCTGCCGCCTTTTATGGCCATAATGACACCTTACCTGAAAATCATTGATTTCAAAATAACTTTCCATTTATGATAACTTTCTGACAGCTCTTGCGGCGCTCGTCCTCGAGCTTTAACTTCACTTCAATTGGCAGCATATTTTCATTATTCCACTGATCCACCTCATCACTTTTGCTTGCATAATTGGCCGCCCAGTCAGCTATACCATTGGCTTCACGGTAATTATGTGTTATAATACAACACTCAAAAGACTTTATTATCTCCTTTGCTTTTTGAATAGTATTTTGTATTGTCCATGACACGGGAAATTCATTGTTTAAACACTTGATTACATTAAGAGAATCTCCTTCAACCCATAGTTTGGAACAACCTCTCTCTTTAGCATATCTGACACCTTGAAGAGCCGCACATGCTTCGGCCATATGATTAGTTTGATGGCCAATAGGTATGGTTTTGATACCAGTACAAACACCATTTTCATCTCTGATTACAATCCCACAACCAGCCACTCCTGGGTTGCCCTTAGAGGCCCCATCGAAATTCACTTTCTGCCATCCCTTAGGAGGAAAATCCCATCTAGCATTTTCTCTGTTGTCATTAGTAATCTTGTTATTAAATTTTCCATTTATATTCCAATTTTTAAAAACTGAAATGTCATTCTCCTGATTTGACTCTGTGACCTCATCCTTCAGCTTAACATTCTCTTTTATACCTCTTTTGATCTTGTAAAAGACATCCTTTTCC
>MU223418.1:140109-171615 GCA_018584345.1 Thuja plicata | reverse complement strand
CCCACAGGAAGATGGTCGAAATTTTGACACCAAAAATTTTGACCAATTTGTTGGTCCAAATTTCGACCAACTTGAGTCAAAATTTCAACCAATATTGGTCAAAAATTGGGGTCAAATGTACTAGTGCAAGGCGCCTGTTTCCAGATTTTCACCAAGGCACTTTTTCTATTTTTTTGAATTTTTGAATATTTTTTATTTTTTGGAATATATAATTTTTTTTGGAGATACATCAAAGCGCCTATGGCTAGGTTTTCACTAAGATGATTTTTTTTAGGACATTTTCTGATTTTTAAAATTTTTGACAATGTATCATTTTTTAGATATTTTTAGGATCAATAATTATGTACAAAGGATGCCCCCAAACAGAATGGGCATCAAACTCCCAAGAAAGATCACATCATGCAGTCCCAATGTTTAGCAAGGTGGGGGACAATAGGGATTAGCAAGATGGTGGAAGAGATGGAAGATAAGGGAATGAAGGAGAATGGAGGGAAGAAATCCTCAAAGGCAAACTCCTCAAGAGTACCCAAGCTAGGAAAAGAAAAAAAAAAAAAAAAGAAACATCATGTAAAGTACATTTGGACAAGCAATGAAAGGCCAGCATAGGATAAGTCACAAAATCATAATGCAAGAGTAGGAAAGGATGCAGTCCAAAGGAGTAGACATGTCAAGAGGCTTCATAGCACCGTGTTTTACTCTTTATTTTTTTTTTCAGATCAAGACCAAAGGGGAAAAGGATAGCGATAGGTGAAAATGAATGGAGGAAGATAGACAAGAAGGATAAACATGAAAGGAATGAAAGCAAGATCATCGTAAGATAGCTCACAAGATAGCCCAAATGTTCGTGTATAGATAAACATTGTCAAGATCAAAGAGAGAATACATAATGAATGAAAGATGTAGAAGAAATAATCATTATGCCTGACTGCCAGGTTTTCATTATGGTACCTATCCAAGGCACCACAAGGGAGTGGTTTTCACTATAGGATGAAATTATTTCTCTTTAATTTTTTATTTTTTATTTTTTAAATTTTTTGGAACAAGGCAAGCTTTTTAGATAATGATCTTTGAAAGGATAAACCATGATATGCCAAGGATCCAAAATGATATGCTCACAGATGTCGATAGGGAAATGAAGATGAAAGAGGAAAATACAAGATAAGATTTTATGCAAAGCTAGTAATGTTGGAAGATAGGAGGAATAGGCAAATGAGGAAAAAGAGTAGAAGGTAGAGGGATAGTGAATGGAAGGATTGTGAAAGGGTAGACGGAAAGGAAGGAAAGATCAACATCAACACACAACTTGAAGGGTGAAAAGAGGATGGAGCAAACGTGAATGAAGGAATACGTGAAGGAATATGGTGAATGGATAGCAGAGGTTGTGGTTTAGGCACATGGAATGAAAGAATTTTTTTGGAAGAAGATGAAGTGGAAGCCTTTGGAAGCTTGAATGTAAAGTTACCTTGTTGCTCAACATGAGACTCTTTCAAGAGAGACTTTGGAATCCATATTGTCGTAGGATTTTCATTTCTTTTTGATGATTTAGAGAGAATATATTCAATGATGGATTTTGGAACCCATACTTGTCTTATAGCTTTCTTCTTAGTTATCTCTTTTGACTTTATGCCTCCGTGTCGATTAGAGGAGGCATGGTGATCTTCTTTTTTAGATGGATTCTTGTATTGCTTTTTTTTCTTGTATTGAACATTCAAGTTTCTTCCAAAAGACTTGGGACTTGTGGAGGAAGAAGAAGAGTACGACTGGTTTAGATGGGTGGATTGATGAAAAGGATTCAAGGGTATGCGTCTATGTTGATCTTGAGGAAAGATAGGAGATGGAGGGACATAAGGACCCAAGATGGATGACGAATTAGGAGAGTTAGGAGGGGAAAGTGAGGGGATGTAAGGATCCAAGATGGAAGGTAAATGTGAAGCCCTTAGTATTGGTGGAGGAGGTCCAAGGATGGATGTGGAAGATGCAAAAGGATAATCAATAAGTTCATCGGCATCTATATGAAAACCAAGGACATCAACATCTTTAGAGTGAGCATTAGGATTTTCAATAGGATCGTGAAAATCTTGAATAGGAGCACCTTATTTGATATGATTGTTCAAAGCTTGAAAAGACTTAGGAAGAGTAGAAAGTGGAAGCAAACATGGAGTGGTGGAATTAGAAGATGGAAGACTTTGATCTTGACAAGGATCTTTGGATAGCATAAGCGCATAATGTTCCTCTTGATTTTTAATAGGCTTAATATTGGAAGTAACAACACCATATTTAATAACCTTAATGGAAGTATCATATTTGGAAAGTGCAAGTGGGGTAAGGTTATTTTGATTGTCAATAAGCTCAACGGTGTAAGTAGTAACTTGATCTTGCTTAGGAGAAGACTTAAGACATGGTGGAATGAATGAGAAAGGGTGTGCGGGATAAAAAGAACCATGAAACTGATAAGAGACATCATGAAAAGGATTGGATGACATGGAGCTTTCTTGATCTTGATATTTCTTTATGTTCTTTCCTTTATCATTTTTAGAGTCCTCTTGACATGGAGCCACTTCTAAGGACAAGGAAGCATGTTGGAATTGTGTGGGAGACTTGGGAAGAGATGGGGAAGGATTAGCTGAAGTAGGCATTATAGCATATAAAGGATTAGGTTCTTTAGGTTTAGCATTATTTAAAGTATTTCCAACCAAGTGAAGGTTAGCATGAGTTTATTTAAGAGGTAGCCCTTGAGGAAAAATATAGGGAATCACATGAAAAGCATCAGGAACTTTGTTGTATGAAGGATTTGTGAAAGATTTGAAAAACTTGGAGACTTTAGGAGATGTATGAGTATTGGAGGAAGTAGAGGATGGAAGGGAATCATCACAAAACAAAGGTTCATCATTAGCATGATCTTTCTTGAGAATCTAATCTTTATTTTCAGCTTGAGAACCCTTAGAGGAGAGAATTTTATAGTATTTACATTTATAATCAGCGCGGAAAGATTTCTCTTCCTCAATACAAGTAAATGTATCATCCAGATATTCTTCAAAAAAATCATCAAAGCCTCTTTTGAAATCAGAGTCATATGGATCACCATCACAATCTATCCAATGTGACAACCCATGACTAGTAAGAATGAGCATACGACTAGGAGGATTATTAGGAATAGAGGTGTCATAGGTATCACTATATTTTCCATCATCATAGTCATCAAAGATGGGCGTGTGACTCTTCGTGGAAGAGGAATCACAAGGATTGTCACGTTGCTCATTATGGTATGTCTTGAGAAGAGAAGTAAGACTCTTGGGAGAAGTAGAAGAAGAACAAGATCATGGAGAAGAGGAAAGTAAAGACCTAGTGGAGGAAGAATACTTAGATGATGAGGAAAGATGAGAAGACTTAGAAGATGAAAGACATTTGGAAGAAGGAGGTCATGACAAGATCATGCATATGATCCTAGAAAAGGCATCTCATTCAATGAATTTTTTTTCTATTTTTGTCATAAATTTATTACCCATGCGATTTTTGGAGGAATAATACTCTTTGAATTGAGAAATGAGTTTGAGATCATCTATTTTCAAGAGAGGTTCCATAACAAGATAGTTAAAATTCATGGTTCTAGAAGAGGATAAATCAAGCATGGGAGTGACAAAAGAGATGAATAGAAGAAGGTAGACTAGATAATAAGAGGAAAAGAAGAAAGAATACATGAAGATCTTAGGAAGAAGAGGAAGAAGTGTGAAGGAAGAAGAGAAATGATGGAAATGGGAGACTAGGAAGACATGGGAGATGTGGAAGAAAGAAGACCAAGATTCATTTTGTGCAACTTGATACCATTTATGTTCATTTGGATGTTGAACAACATGTCATAGCACTTTTTGGGGAGACAAATTAAAGTTTTTATCACTCGAGAACTCAGATTTGTTCATTTTAATTGACCAACTAGATGCATTAATAGGATTTATCACTAATCAGACACACAAAATAGTAATCAGGGAGTTCAAGAAAACAATTGTCTTCAAACAATGAGCAAGGGGCAAAGAAAACTTACACATGAATAAGAATAGTGACATAGTATTCTACTCCATAAGAATTATACTTGTGTATGCTCTCAATATGTTTTGTAATCATGCACATAGTCCTAGAAAAGAAAATTTTGGTTGCACTATGGTTCATAGTAATGGTTAACTCTGCAACTTTTGCAATCTCAAGTGGGTGAAATCCAATCCCAGCGCACTGAGGTTTTGACACAGTCTGAGAATTTAATCAATCAAGAGCTGCTAAGGAGATCTAACAACCCAACAAGAAACCACACCCATGGAGATTTCTTCCACAAGAACATTTATATAGTGGTTGTTTCTACCATGGTGAAAATGGCTATTACCGCTTCAGGTTCTGTCCACATGGTTTACCCAATAAAGGGAATGTCCACTATGGTTAACCCTCTCTAACAAGGAAGACTCATAATATGAACCACATGGGGACTTGGTTCAGATTCAAGGGTTCCAAGTTTCTAATTCTCCCAAAAGGGAAAAGAGCATAATCCTCTAGCCTCTTCACCTCACCCAAACATAGCAAGCAAGATTAATTGACACACTAATTTGAAATAACCTCACCCAAGGTTCATATATCAACAACAAGGACCACCAATCTCAAGAGAGAAAGTACAGTCAAAAGTTGAAGACCAAACCAAGTGAGATAATATCAAATCCTTGCCTACCTACAAGGGGACCTATCGTCAAGAAGAGCTTCACATGTAGGATAAGCGAATGAAGCCCACTCTCTCAAGATCTCCTCAAATAGTGTTCATAGGGCCTAATTACTATGTGAAACATATATGCAAGAAAGAAAATCTAGGTTCATTCTTTAGAACAAAAATTGGAAATGCGATCTATGAAAGCAAGAAACACTCAAGCCAAACACATGAGAGGTTCATTTTTATTTCTAAAATCCAAATTTTATAGAGATGTAACAAAATACCTCAAGTACAAAGCAACGCAAACATTTTGTTGTTTATCCATGCAAGTCCAAATCAGCGACAACAACAACAAATCAGAAACCACCAGAAACAATAAACATTAGTGGTTAGAAATCAAAGATATATAAAACAACAATGAAAAATAGATCTCTAGTGTGAAATCTTGCACGAAGATTCGGTACAGGCCATGCGAAGATTCACACATTTTTGCATGAAGATTCACAGAGTGTCGCGTGAAGATTCACAGAGTGTCGTGCAAAGATTCATAGAGTGTCACGCAAAGATTCATACAGACAATAAAAAAATGCAGAAAATTATAATTAATATGAGATCTCTCACTGGTGTCAGATTTCACACAAAAATTTGCACAGTGTTGTGCGACAAAACTCTATGTATCGTGCAAAATTTTGCATAGACAGGCAAAACTTCATGCCATTTTAATCAAAACATCATGCAAATTTTTGTCATAGAGCCATACGGATGGAAAAACTAGATTTTACAAGAAAAATAAAAGATGAGGCTATATCTAGCCCACGGTGGGCACCAAAAAAGTGTGATGAAAATGTGTCACACTTCTGTGGGTCATTCCATTCAAGGTTTCTCAAGAATGAGGCCTAAAATATCGACTCATAGCTCCCTAGTCATGGAGTGCAAATGTTTGTAATGGAGGCCCTTAGATTGACCTAGTTGTGCCCCTGCAAGTACACCATGAAATGAGAGATTCAATGCATGAAAATGACAACTATTCCATATGATTGCAATGCATAAGAGGAAATTAATCTAAATGAGAACAATGAATGATTATTCTATGAAAGGAAATATGAATTTAATCTAATATGAATCTAATCTACATGAATAGCCATGGATGCAAGAAGAAGAAGACAAGAAGAGAGAAGTTGCAATATCCAAGCCAAAGTGCTCAAATTCTCCTCCAAAATTGCTCTCCAAACCTGTAGCATAACAATACATAAAAAAACCTTAGATCTAAATGAGAAGGAGAGATTTCCTTATATAGGAAAGTGAATGGTTGAGATTAAGAGGAAAAAAGAAATGAGCAATGGTGGAGATTAAATCTTGGTTGATCTATGTGCTCATTTAAAAAGAAAAAAGCCCACAACTTAGAAAGATGTGAAGAAAAGGGGATTTTTATTTAATTTATTTCCTTTTTCATCAAAAGAAGAGCTTTAAGTGGGGATTTTTATTTATTTAATTAAAAGAGGGGTTTTCTTTTAATTAAATAAATTAGAAGAATTTTATTTAATTAAATGGAAGGAATTTAATTTAATTAAATAAGATGAATTTTATTTAATTAAGAGGGAGATTAAATCTTTTAATTAAATAAAAATGATCAAACCTTAGGAAATATTGAAATAATTATGATTTGATCAAGGAAATTGATTTGAAATGAAAATGTTGCAAATCATTGATTCAGGAATTTGATAAAATGTTAAATGGGGCCCATAGTGTAGGAGACCATTTTAGGGTGCATACAGTCCCTAGTTCTAGTACTCGGCCCTCTGCTTTCCTCCAGGACCTCATCCCTGTGATCTTCAACATCTCCCAAACCATTTTCCAACACTTTCACCAGAGCTTTGAGGTTGGAGCTAGTGGCTTTCATATTGTCTTTTCTATGGTGGAGGATCTCAACGATAGTATTCTCTAGCTTGTCCACCCAGCTCTTCATAGCCTCTATAGAAAACCATACACCCTGAGTCAAATTCTTTCCCTCTTCATTACTCCCCCCCAGCCATCTGTTCCTTAAGCATATTATTGTTAGCTTCAATTTTTCTACATTTCAGATTCAACATTTTGATTTCTTGAAAACACCATTTCTTAAACTTGAAAGAGTAAAGGGCCTCATCTTTAGCTTTCTGAAGTGCCCCAATGGTGATCTCCTCTCTATCATTGAAATCATAGAAAACATGCTTAATTGAGGAATCCCTAACCCGCCTATTGCTGACATCCTATGTTTCCTCCTCAAAGTTCTCTTGGTTTTCATGTGACACCATAACATCATTCCTAAACCCCACCAAAAAGTTACCAAGTATGGGAACCTCCTCCCTTTTATCAGTTTCCTCCTTTCCATAAATCTCCATGGTGAAAATTGAACAACTTTTTCCACAAGGTACTCTAAATTTTTTGAGCTATGGCACATGTTTTCACTAGATGTACCTTCCATATTGATGGCATCCTTCCCAGTTTCCAAATCAAAATTTTTCTCCTTCTCATTATCTGAATCATGACCACTATTCTCCCCTCCCTGAGCCTGGTTAGCATCCTCCATATGGGAATCATCCTCTTCTACTTGCTCCTTAATATTCAATTTATTCCCCAAGTCAGTCTCTTCAACCTCCACCTCAACTTGAGTCTCGTTTTCCTCACTAGAGTCATCAGTAGTATCCTCTTTCCCATTTGGGCTAGGGATTTTCTCAACCACATTGTTTTCCTCTTCAATGGAATCATTATTTTAGTATTCTCCATCACTACTAAAACTTTTCACCTCCCGCCTAACAGCGCTAGACCCGCATTTCTTGGAGTTTCTTTCCATACCATCCCCCGCTTTTAATTTTCCCTTCCTCAGAATAGGGTCTTTGTTAATGGGTTTAGGGACCTTATCCCTTATGTGTTCATAGATAAATAGAATCAAACCCTCATGCAGCACAAGTTTCTTAATTTTGTTTTATGGTCAGATAGGCTTTTATCAAAGAACTATGCAAATAGTAGGGAATCTTCACCAAATATTTGTACCTAGAGTGATTTAGCAAAATGAAGTGTTGAGACTTTGCCCTCATGAAGCGACCATCTTGGGTTATATACTCCATGATAACTATCAAAACATTACACCAAATCTTCTTAACCTTATTGACATCAATAACACCATTAGATTTTTCTTCAATGAAGTTCTCTTTTTCTTTTTCAGACTTCAAAAAATTCTTCACAACCATATACAATATCTTACAATTCCTATAAATTTTCAAAATATGTTGAGGGATACTAGGGATTTGAGCTATAAATCCATAGTAAGGGCTACCATTTTCCCATCCATGCTCACCACGTCATTACACCACCCCTCACAAAATCTTTGAGTAGCAGTTTTGTCTAAACTATGAAGCTTCTCAAAATACGAGGTGACACATCCTTTTTTAAGTTTGTGCCATTCCATAGCCATGTCCTCATCTTTTAGATTTTGACAATTACCAGGCTCATCTCTCTTAAGATCTCCACCCATCTTGTTGTGGTTCAAATGAAATTTTGTCTTTGTAGACACTCAATAATAGATGCAAAATCCTTTTTCTCACGCAACAGAAGAGAGGTGAATAAAACAACCCACAAAGCATGGGAAATAAAGATGAACTTAATTCTGCTTCCATCATGGCTCTCTTTCCAATGATCACCTCCTAAATTTGTAGCACTCAGGCAGTTAATCCCTATTAAAATATAATTCTACCTCCTTATTGTTGATCTTGTCATAGTTAATTTTGGTTTTAAATTCATCATTCATATTCGATAAGAACTCCCATGTCATGACATCATCATATCTCACCCCATAGTTTTCCAGGCTTTCTGCCATGCCATTACATGGAAAATATGAACTTGATCAAAGGAATTTAAAATGTCTTTAGATTTTTTCATAACATTCCCTATAGTCCACGAAGGGGAGGAATCACCTTTAAGACATTTTATAATTTTCATAGAGTCTCCCTCTATCCATATGTTTTGATAATTTAATTTTTTTGGCTAAATCAAGACTATAGAAGGGACCAAAGGTTTTGGTGACATGATTAGTTTAGATACCCAAAGGGGCAGCTGTGGAATCTAATAAATTTCCTTTGCTATCCCTAATGATACCACCCCAACCTTTCGGGCCAGGGTTTCCTTTCGTCACTCCATTAAAATTGATTTTGATCCATCCATTAGGAGGAGACAACCAAACACTATTCTCACATTTTTTGTTCTTCCCTTTAGTCTCATTTAAGTTCCATTAATCAACACTTTTCTGGTCGTTGTTCCCCTTCTGCATAGAATTCATGGATAAATTTTCATAGGTTCACCTAATAAATTTTTTGAACACCACAACAAGCGCAGACTTCTTATCTCTAAATATTCTATTATTTCTTTCTTTCCAAAAGTTACAAGAAACACAAGGAGCATCCATATTCCAAGAAACAATGACCGTCTCATTTGAGATCAGAAAATTCCACTGTTGGAAGAAATCCTTGATGGAAGATGAGAAAACTTAGCAAATCTTCCATTTTTGTTGAAGAAAAGACCAAACCTGCTTAGAAAAAGGACAATGAAAAAGAATGTTGCTATCATTATTCTCATCAAAACAACATAAAAAACATCTATTGGGAATTTAGAAACCACAGTTAAAAATATTATCCATAGTTGAAATCTTATTTTGAATAAAAATTGAGTAAAAAACTTTTAATTTAGGGGGTTAGAGAGTTATTCCCGGCTTTTGACCAAAAAGGTTTAACAACTGGATTTTAAAATTGCAAAAAGGTAGTGGTAGCCACCTAGAAGCACCCAAAAGTAGTGGGCCCCCATACAATAACACCCTCTCTGTCTTCACATATCCTTTTAGTGAGAAAGGCTTTACCAATTTCGGCCAAGGATGTTCTAATCCCAGTTAAGTTCACCCAGTCATTCCCATTCCAATAATCTTAAAATTCAAAACCATACCTACCTTTACACCAATTCATAAGACAACAAATCTCAGGGATGGCACATACTGGTTTTTCCATAAGCCATTCATCATAATTGTTAATGTATAGGGGTTTTTTCATTAAGATGAATGTCAACATATACATTGAAGACATTATATTTTTCCATTAGTATATGCAAGGAAAAACATGATAAACACCATCAGTTTATGCTACACTGAGAGACATGGCACAACACTACCTGACACCAAGGTTACAGATACTACCAAGTACAAAGCATCCCAACGAACACTATTCAGTGTTATCCAATGACAAAAAGGACAAAGGAACTCGACGAGTAACCAACATTGTAACCTGACAAAATAGTCAAGAGTGGAACCTGACAGATGAAGGGAACCCAACGATTAGTTCAAATAAAGAACACTGATAGACTTTCAGTTCACACCGATGACCAAGAACCGACAGTCAGTTACATCCCGCAAAAAGTGGATATGACTTTCCACGTTAGATAAATCACTAAATTTTTATATTTAGCTTCTTGATTTGTTTTAAATCCATTACGTAAGGGAAAAAAATGTAATTATTATTGTTTTTACTAGTTCAAATAATTTAAAACATGCAAACTAAAGGATCAAGGTCAAGTTGTATACCTTGGATCTAGAGTTAACATTGTAATGTGTGATTCTAAAATAGGTCAAATACTTGTATAAATAGATGCTCAATAAATTGTGAACATGTTGTTTGATGATGATTGTAGCCACTGAGAGCATCTAAGGATCAGATAAGTGAATTCATGCAGAAGGACAAAAAATGATTAATTTAGTTTCAAGAACAAGAACACAGGCTATCAACGAGCAGGAAAAGCTATTAATCAATCACTATAGGTGATATTCATATATTGTAAGCTTTAATGGATCTGTGATCAACAATTATAGATTGCATAAAATTAGGTCATACATATTGTACACATTATAACAAGTGTAGTACACTTAAGAAATCCTTTCAAGGAAGGTGGACTTAGGGTATGTGCAGGATCATGGTATGCCAAAAAGTGGCGATGTGAAAAAGAAGTCCTGATTGGAAGAATGATTGAAAAATAGCTATAACTTTCAAATGGTATATCATTTTTTAAATTTGAAACATGTGCCACATTCTATCCTTCACCCACTACAAGAAAAAAACAAACAAAATTCAATTTGTTGAAGTTTAGACTAGGTTAAGGTGGTCAGACACGAGATTTTTTATATTCTAGAAAAGCTGTAGAAGAGAAATCATAATTAATTATTTACTTGGAAATAAATTACAAAAAAAATGCGTCACATCCAGACATTAATCTACTACCTATATCTATAATATAGTAAAAAATTATTATCATTTGATTGTGTTTAAGGTGGTCAGACATACACCTACTTCTTATCTTTTTAGTCCTAATTTATAGACTGATTGAAAAATAACTATAACTTTCAAATAGTATAACATTTTTGAAATCCAAAACATGAGTCACATTATATGCTTATCCTACTACAATTAAAAACTATAAAAAATTCAATTTGATTAATTTTAGACTAAGTTAAGCTGGTCAGACACGAGATTTTTGATATTCTCAAAATGTTTTAGTAGAAAAAAAATAATTAATTATTTACTTGGAAAAAAATTACAAAAAAATATGTGTCACATCCAAACATGATTCTAGTACTTATATCTAGAATCATGTTAAAAATTATTATCATTTTATTGTCTTTAAGGTGGTCAGACATACACCTTCTTGTCTTTTTCCTGAAATTTTCATACTACTGCATTAAAATTTGAAATTTCACCATATAGAATATTTTTTTAAAGAAGGGGTAGTAGCTTAGAAACTAGATTCAATTTGCAACAGATTCTCTTCTTACACATTTTTGATATAAGATTGATAACTTGTCTAAATTTTTACGTGAACTTTCCTAACCCTGATTTTCTAAATTTTCATTGCCACTTAAGGCCTAGTTTGGCATATCATAGTCTTGAACATACCCCTTAATAGTCCTATTGTAAATCTCTTAACCGAGTGCACACTACATCACTGTTTCTAAAGCTCTTAACAGAGTAGATCCTAACAGGTCTCCACATTAGTACTCCTAACAGGCTAGATCATCAGAAGTGATCAAATTGTAAGCTTTAAGAAGCTCCCTTCCATTCTGCAGATAGTGAAGTTTTGTGGGTGTCATCCCCACCACAGTTTTTACTTCCTAACAAGAGTCTTCTATGATATCATATCTTGTGTTATGTGTCTATTATTTTCATGAATGGTTCTGTGAATTTTTCATAGAATTAAGATTATGAATTATTATTACATACATAAGAAAGAACATCGGATATGGTTGGTAATACAATAAATATTGATTACTAATGATGAAAGGTGAAAAGTGTTAAAAGTTTTAGAGGTACTGATTCACCCCTCCCCTCTCAGTACTACTTCCCATTAATCCTAACAATTGGTATTAGAGCTAAGTCTCTTCTTGTAAAGCTTAAAGGATTAAGAGAAAAGATCATACAATGGAGAAGTACATACTTGATAAAAATATTGAGAATAAAAAGCTTGAAATTTAGATGTTCTTTGAACAGTATAAAGAAGCTAGAATCAGTATGAGACAACTACTAGATGAAAGAAAGAATATGGCATCTCACAGTAATGAGACAGATTATCATGAGGAACAGATTCTAGATTTCTTTGAATCTTTAGGATTAAATACAAGCAAAGCATTAGATACATGAGAAGAAAACATCACAAATCTAAAGGAGATCAATCAACATCTGATAGAGAAAATAAAGATGTTGCAAATCAGTCAAGAGACCTAGATGGTAAGAATGATTGATGTGATGAGTTCTGCTAGAAATGTTGAAACAAAAATAACATTCTCTATTGATGACAGGAGGAAGATTACAGAGAAGCTACAAGAAAAGGTGTCAGAAATTCAAAGACATGTTGAGCATCACCACAAGATTACAAATAAGATTATTCTTATGATTCAAGAAGCAAATAGAATGAATGTGGAACTCATTGAAAGAATATAGACTATCAGTGAACTAAGAGAAGAGAATGAAAAAATAAAGCATGAGGTTAGAGTTTAGAAACAAAATAATGAAATTATCAGAAAGGCTGAAGAGAGAAATAAAATAATGGATGATTTTCTTGAAGGACAATGAAGATTTAACAACAACAATGGTCTAGATTTTACCAGAAATTTTGAATCATCAAATCAAGCCAAACCAAAGAATGTCTATGAAAATCCAAGACTAAGAAAGATTAAATGCAATCATTGTGGAAAGCAAGGCCATACATCAAATGTATGCAAAGGCAAAATGAAAGTTATTCCTAAATCTGCATCTTTAGTCATAGGATTCTATTATAAATGTAACAAGAAAGGACATAAAGCATATGAATGTAAGTCTAAGATGGAACAACCAAAGAAGGAAACCTACATGGAAAAGTATTTTCCCACCTACAAAATGCATGGGCACACGTCTCTTGAATGTAGGAAGAAGAAAATTGAAGCATGGAAACCCAAAAATAAAGAAAATGCATATAAACTGAGAAGAGTCAGTAACTCATATGTTTGGGACTACAATACATGGATAAACTGCACAACATGTGGTAGATATGATCACATTGCTGCAAACTGCATGATAACATGGACTAGAAGGTCTTGAGGCTGGACCAACCCTAGAATGGCATGTTTGCACTATCATAAGGTTGGACATCTAAAGAAGGACTATAGAAACCGAATAACAAAAACCACCACTTTTGCAAATGGTAACACCATTGAAGACATAAAGAAAATGAGAAAGCAAATGTGGAGGAAAGGTTTAAACATTGAGGAAGATGGACCAAGAAATGCAGTAGGTGACACACCATCCCATGGTTATAAAGACATCACCACTCCCGCCTAAAGATGAACAAGTAAGTATGGAACTGCACTACAGCAAGTCATATTTTGCATCAGTTCCATTATACAAATTGATAGATAGTCAAAATATGCATGAATAAAGATGCATATTATGTTACTTGTTACAATTCTGAGAAAACAACCTCGTCGGTAAACACATAATGAAAATCATTGATGAACATAAAAGGATGAGTTGTCTACACTTGTCGAGAATTGTCAGTCAGCACATAAAATGGCTAAGTCACTAATGTAACCCGACACCCGTCAGTAAGGAAGGAAAGTCACAAAGTTGTCCTGACACAACACCGAGATCTGTCGGCAAAAGAAACAACCTTAACAACTATCTTGAGCATCCTATCAACACCGAGAATGTTATTTGAGAGTCTTCCTGATGAACTCCGTCTTCATGACCCGACAAGTTTTTGAGCATTTATGAAAGAGTTAGGGCAAAAGTTTATAAATACTCGACCGATGGACTTCAGTTTTCACACGCGATTTGAGCAAATAGAGTAGAGTGAAAATAGAGCAAAAAGATGACATTTAGAAAAGTGACCTTAACTCAATCCAACATACTCCAAAATAGATTACTCACCAGCCACACAGATCAAAGTAAGTACCAAGCGCACCGAAGAACTCTGTTATTATTTTCAAAAAAGCCCTAAATTCAAAACACAATGGCAACCACTTCAAGAATAGTAAAATTGAAGAATGATAAGAAGAATTTCATTATATTGATAAATAATAGCACCTTTGTGTCCCTAAATACAACATATGCCTTGAGATCGCATCGCAACCAGATGATTCTTATGCATTTTCAAAAATTCCACCTACGGTTTTGCTGATAGAAGACGTAAGGTTATATATCCACTGCAAGATCCCTGAAATTGGTGATCTAGAGATAGATCAAGCTTACAAGAAGCTTTGTGAGTATTAAGGGAACCTAAAGGAAGAACACAAACACTTACAAGTAAAAGGGATAACAAATGCCCTATATTTCCTAAGGGTTTTCAAAACTGACTGGATTAGGTTGGTACTAAGAAGAATGCATGACCAGAAGTTATGGTTGGATGAACCGAAGTAGATTACAAAGGATGTGTTATATGTTGTAAAAAGTTATCCTATTACTGACAAACCAAAATCACACAAGCATCCATCTCAACCAGAAGTAGAAAAACTCACCAATGTTGTGTGGGATAACAAAGGACTTAATGTGAACACCATCACCAACATGGAACTGAGGTTCGGTGCATGTGTGATAGGTTACAAAATATTCCAACCTAGTAGGCTAAACAACATAGCATCAACAACAGTAAGCACAACTTACAAGATTGTCACAAACTGAATACAGATGGATCTACATGAGATCCTACTGAATCAACTTGATGAGAATATGACAACAATCAGGTCTACAAAGACGAACACATGTAAGTTTGGCTCACTTATAACATGTATATTCTTTTATTTTGAAGAATACTTTCCTTCAGTTGGAAAAGTAAAGTGGGACACTACCAAGCCAATCACATTGTAGATTAGTGACCTTATCAAGTCACTAGGTGACAACTTTGATTCAGTAATGACTGAATACTTCCTTGAATTCAAGGAAAAGATGATAGAGAGAGTGAGGATCCCTGAATAGTTGATTCAAAAGCATAGGGATGAAATATATTTTATGGTGGATTCAAATTTCACTCACATTAAACTAGTTGTACCAAGAACAGCCTAGTTACCACCTCTTTACTATGAGATTAACATGGATCAAGAAACAAATGCAATTTATGCATTGATGAATGAACCACTTGACAGTAAACAACCAAGATTTGGAACTTATGAAGAGGCTAAGTCCAAGATAAAAATAGGTCTAGTCATCAAGAAGATTGTCAACAAGAAAAACAAGATGGTGAAGAATCTTTAAAAGAGGTTGTCGGTTAATGAGGAGGAGAAAGAACAAACAGAGGAAACTAAGGAATAGGGTACCATCGGTGAAGAGAAACATGTGCAAGAATTAGATTCTGATGCCAATGAGTTTGATGTGCTTCCACCTGCTACCAAGAAACCAAGGACAACATCTACTTAGAGGATAAGGAGCCAAACAAAAAAAGATAGTACACCTCTCAAGAAAGTTCAAGTGAGGGCCTATAAGAGGAAGCAGAAAACAAAGAAGAAAATAGAGAAACAAACACCTACCAAAAGGAGGAAAAGACTGGCTAGGACCAAAGTTGACATAGAAGATTCAAAAGAGGATGAGCCTAAAATAGAAAAGAAAAGATCAACACCTAGAACAATTGATGAAATTGTTGATTCAATTGCTACAACATGTACCATGACAGATAGAAAAATCAGACAATAAACAAAACTAGAACCAGAGGACCAACATAAAATACCAGATGTAATAATCAGGGCAATGGTCAAGTTCAAATATGTACCTGTAGAATTTTTTGGCCAAATACCCAAAGAACTGGGAGACAGAATTTCACAACAATGGTCATATGCTTTGCACACCAAAAAGGAGGCAAGGGAGAGGGTACTTGTCACACTCATTCCTTCCGAATCCAAAATGGAAGAAATAAAAGAAATAATGAAAAAGCATTCCAACAAATTTGTGGCAAACATAAGAGCTTACAAGGTGCTACATGATAAATTTATAGAGATAGACAGCATGATCGATGCTAAATGGAGACAAATCCTAGAACTACCTACATAATCAACAATTTGTGAGAATCAGTTACATCTCATAGACACACTTCATGTAGAGGAGCAGAAAGATAGAGAAAGTCCTAAGCACATTGCTTTGGATAATGTGGATAATACTAAGTCCATTGACTTAGATAAAGTCATGGATGATCTTGACATTCAAGACATCACTCATGATTCTGATAAAGATCCACGAAAAGAAGATGATGTCATTTTCATATCTCTTAAGGATCAAAATAAGCAACAAGAATTGGAAAAAAAAGGAAATAAAGACACAGATGTCGCTAATGAGATATAGCCAGACACTTCCATCATTGACATAACAGGACTAGACCCTGTAGATCAAATACAAAAATATGAAGATGTCACTTCTCAACAAGCTAAAATCGATGAGTAGGACAGAAGTCTAGATGCAGCACAGGCTAGCACACAAAATAAAATGCCACTATTAATGAAGGCCATCAATCTACTAAAAGGTAATGAAGAATCTACTGCAGCAGATACAAGCATAACCGAGGACAAGGGTGATGCAAAAACAAAATACACAATAGATGAACCAAAAGATACAACTACAAATCAAGCTGCAACCAATGATCACAAAAACAAGTATACTGATCAAAATAAAGAAGAAGAAAAACAAGTAGAGTAGGAAAAGCAAAAGGAGAAGAGTGAAGGAGAAAAGATAGATGATTCTCAAAAGAAAACAAAGAAAAATATGTTGATACACACAAGATTAATGAAGGGACATCTTCACATAACCGACAGGTGAACCCCAAGAAGAGGGCACAAGAGGATTAATCTACAAAGCCTTCATCGAGTGCCTCAAAGAGAACAAATGAAATAGAAATGGTAGTTCATACATCTTCCTCTAGAAAAATATCAAGGAAGAAGAAGAGAAAGAAAAAGAATCCAGTTACTCTGGATGAGATAATTGAGATTCCATTATGTGATGCTAGAAACTTGGATCCTACTAAGTTGACAAAGTGTGCTATACTTTGTGAAAGAAAAGACATGCAAGATAAGTCGAGAAAAGCCAAAAAGGAAGCAAAGGTACTTGAAGTTGCAAAAGGAATACTTGAGAAAATTTTACTCGATACAGATGTTGATCAAACAACCCCCATGCTGGATCAATTAGTGGTTCTCACCGACACCATCACATCTCAGAATATAGATGTTGAGAAGGCAATGGAAGCCATACTTGAGAAGAAATATGAATTCAAGTTAGTAGAGAAGATAAGCCAAGAAGTGGCACTACAAAAGGTGAAGCTATCTGAACTAGTAAGCACACTAGAAGCTATAATTTCAGAAGCTATAGCCTTAATTCAGAAATTGTGCACATTAGATCAATTCACAAAGGAGTATACCAACAAGATAGCACAGATTGATATTGATCTTAAAGCTATTGCACAAGGTTTAACAAACAATGAAGATGCAATCAAATTGCACCAAGAACAACTCAAGCAAGCTAGGAAGCTGAGACAAGATATAAAAATTGTAGAAATAAAGTTCAGAGAAGAGGTGAATGAGCTTCAAGATCAACTCTTACCAACTCTCACATTATTGCAACAACATATGACAAAGGAAAGAACACTCATTTCCACCCCATAAATGTCTATCCTAGATAGCATTTATGATATGCATGACAGAATTGAGCTAGAGCACATTGCATTAGAACTCCTCAAAGAAAAATGGGAGAAAATAATTGAAGATATCAAGAACACTCACTCCCACATTCTTGACACTCTGTAAGTTACACATTTTTGTCACATTTTAGAGAACTTATAAGTTGTAAATTTTTTTCATGATTATCAAAAAAAGGGGAAATGATATGTATAGTCAACCAGTAAAAGGGGGAAATAAAAGGAGGAAATGATATGTACATTCATTCATTTGAAAGAGGAAAGAACAAAAAGGGAAATGTATAGTATAAATGCAAGTATATATGCAGATATACTTAGACTATACTGATGCATATAGTTAGGGGGAGTCATATAATGACAAGGATATATACATGGTGTACATACTAAACACTTTAGTATTATGCACATATACGTTTTTGATACTAATGTCAAAGGGGGAGATTGAAGATAATATAATTTTCCATTAGTATATGCAAGGAAAAATATGATAAACACCATCAGTTTATGCTACACCGACGGACGGGGTACAACACTACATGATGCCAAGGTTACCGATATTACTAAGTACAAAGCATCCTGACGAACACTATTCAGTGTTATCTGAAGACAAGAAGGACAAAGAAACCCGACGAGTAACCAATAGTGCAACCTAATGAAACAGTCAAAAGTGGAGCACGACAGATGAAGGGAACCCGACGATCAGTTCAAAGAAGGAACACCGATAGAATTTTTGTTCACACCGATGACCAAGAACCAACAGTCAGTTACATCCTGCAAAAAGTGGATCTGAGTTTCCACATCTGATAAATCACTGAAGTTTTATATTTAGCTTCTTGATTTGTTTTAAATCCATTACATGAGGGAAAATCAATGTAATTATTATTGTTTTTATCAGCTCAACTAATTTAAAACATGCAAACTAAAGGATCAAGGTCAAGTTGTATACCTTGGATCTAGAGTTAACATTGTAATGCATGATTCTAAAATAGGTCAAATACTTGTATAAATAGATGCTCAATCAATTGTGAACATGTTGCTCGATGATTATTGTAGCCACTAAGAGCATCTAAAGATCAGATAAGTGAATTCATGCAGAAGGATAGAAAATGATCAATTCAGTTTCAAGAACAAGAACACAGGCTACCAACGAGCAGGAAAAGGTATTAGTCAATCACTATATGTGATATTCATATATTGTAAGCTTTAATGGATCTGTGATCAACAAGGTAAAAGTACGAAGTTGTGTCGTACTTGAGGACCATTTTTGTAGTTCTGGCCAAAATTGTTTTAGCCGAAATAGTTTTGGCCAAAACATTTTAGGTCGTACATATGTGGCATAAACGTGGTGCCATGTGGTGTCGATGTGGAAAATGAGTTTCGGTCGAAACTAGTTCAGCCAAACCAGTTTCGGCCAAAAATTCATGAGTAAATATAAGCCAACTATGTTTTATCAATGAAGAATTGGCTCATATTTATATAGGGGGGTTCAGCGGAACCAGTTCCGGCCGAAATTGTCTATGTGGTAGCCAAATAGGCAAAAATTTCAAAATTACAAAACTTTTCACTTAGACAACTGATTTCTTCATCAAAACTCAACCATTTTTAAAATCTAAATATACCCTTTTGTAGAGATCAGAGTCTAGATTTTGGTCATATAATTTTTATTGTGTTTTGATTACATATAATATATTATAATTTTGAAAAACTCCAAATAGGTATTTTAACATTGAAGAACATGCTCGTTCAAAAAAACAAAAAAAATAGAAAATCATTTCAGAAAATTGTAAAACTTATATTTAACACTAGAGGAGAGAGTCCTCTTCAAGAATATATTATTTTTTTTGTATTTGGTGTAGATTTTCTAGGGAAAATTAGGTGGGAGACAAAAACAATTAATATCGGGTAACTCCAACTTTGAATAGTTATAACAGATAAAATATATACTGAAAACCAATCTTTCTTTTTTTTTGCACTAGCTATACATGTCATCTAAAACATATCCTGAAATCAGAGGAAAATGAGATTATTTACATATATTTTGTTGGTGGGAACTAGACCCTCAATTTTTAGCATTTTTCAGCAAGCAAAAAATGGCCTTCAAAAATTAAAAAACTATGTCAATTATTATTCAAAAAAATTTAAAATAATTATAGGCATAAACTACATCCAATTTCACACATTTCATTAGTTTACATCATTTCCAAATTCTAAACACAAATGCCACTTTTATGTCATTAAATTTTAACATTTTTCCATGTCGTTGTCATCTTCCTTTGTAAAAGTCTGACATGGGTTTGTACTTTTACCCAACAATTATAGATTGCATACAATCAGGTCATACATATTTTACACATTCTAACAAGTGTAGTACACTTAAGAAATCCTTTTAAGGAAGGTGGAATTAACACTCATATTATAAATCTCTTAACTAAGTGCACACTACATTAGTGTTGTTAAAGCTCCTAATAGAGTAGATCCTAACAGGTCTCCACATTAATACTCCTAGCAAGGTAGATCATCAGAAGTGATTAAATTGTAAGCCTTAACCGGCTCCCTTCCATTCTGTAGATAGGGAATTTTTTTTGGTACCATCCCCACCACAGTTTTTACTTCCTAACAAGAGTTGTTTGCGATATCATATCTTGTGTTATGTTTCTATTATTTTCACGAATGGTTCTATGAATGTTGCATACAGTTAAGATTATAAATTAATGTTATATAAATAAGAAAGAACATCATATATGGTTGGTAATACATTAAAGATTGATTACTAATGATGAAAGGTGAAAAGTGTTAAAATTTTTAGAGGTACTGATTCACCCCTCCCCTCTCAGAACTACTTCCTATTAACCCCAACATATATTTATCATGGTGGAATCCACAACTTGATCATGATTACTGAACTTTAATGTTTCAACACTTTTTTGTGCGTTTATCAACAATTTCATTGATGATGCTTGATTAAATACAATATCAAATTTTATCTTATTAATCCAATTCACCATCCAATCAATTCATAAACTGAAAAGTAAAGTGCATAAACATAAAGAACATAAGATCAATACCATAACATAAGCAGCTTTATCATGGAAACCATGTTAGGGGAAAAACTATGGTTGGAATGATGAACACAAGTCAATAGTTTGCAGAAATGTTATCTTACAATCAGTCAGAATGCACATGCATTAAGGCATACTTCCTAGAGCTCACTACTCAATAAAAAATAGGCTACAAAATATTACATAAAGCTTACTGCCTTACAAAGATCAATACTATGATTATTATAAATATAAATATCTAAAATGAAACCTAAAAATATCTGATGAAAGTTCCATGTAAGTACAAAACATAGATCTAATATCCTTTAATCACTGGCTGCTCACAAACTTTGTTCTTCACTAGTCAGTAACTCAGATATGTAATCCCTACACAAAAATTGTATATCATATCTTCCTCACCTATGACCATGAACCAACAACCATTAGCAAACCCAATTAACCAGTTTTATACCTTCGTAATCCCTAATTCGATCTAACAATTGTCGATAATTTTTTTTGGGATATATAAACCATTTTTACCTTAACTATGAAAAATAATATCGAGATCTCAATTAAAATAAATATATTAATTGATATAAATTAAGATATTCTGATTCAATTTATTTGAACAATATTTGACCACCAAAAACATTTTACCGATTTGTGCAATAAGTTTTTTCACCATGTCATCTTGTTCTAACTGTCTACCTTGAAAATTAACACTCGTAAGCTTATAAATCCTACATACCAAAAGATATTGGTATGAAACTTTGGGATTATCAATAATATACCTCAAACATACTTCCCCTTGGTATGCACCAAAATATAATCACCTGGTAACCTCCACATATCCAAAAACTAATTGTGCTGATAATATACTATGTTCTTTGCACTATATTTAGAAAAAATTCAATCTGGCTAGAGATTTAATCATCTGGTGAGTTATGCAAGTCAAATTAGGGTCTAAAAACCATATTTTTTTCATCAATTAAAACATTCATACATATACTCAGTATCTCTTTCAAACTTGCCAACAATCTCCCCCTTTGCCATTAATGGAAACACTTAGTGAAAAATTGTGAAGTGTCCCATTACAAAATATGCATCACCCAAATAAGATTGAATCCTAAGTTTCATAGCTTCTTATTAGATATATCTCTATATATTTGAATACACATTTTTCACTTCCTAAACTCCCCCTTTGACATCAATGGAAAAGAACCATTCGCCATATCAAAAGATTACCCAAAAACTTGTGCGAAATATAACATCCATGTTGCATATGTGCAAACAAAAAATTCTTGTCTACATAATTAAAAATATGTGTACATATTATCTTCAATATTTGTGGATCTCTATCCCATCCTTTCTTTAAACTATCTAGAATTGTGATATGAGCATTTAAAAGATATGCGTGTGCCTCTTCCTTGTCCAAGTTAATAGGTTCAGATGTGGAAAAAAAAAATTTAGCCTCTATCATTGCACTCAAAAGTGTATGTAACTTGGGTGTAAGTAATTTTATAATTTCTCCCACTCTTGCAATGAATTTTTTTCTTTCTTGCTACAAATTCCTTATCTTTTCAAGTAGAGGTATTACTTAACTCTCAAAATCATATATTGAAGTGGCCGTAGTGTCAAATGATTGGGCAATTGGTGCAGTCAGTGACACAGAATCCTCAATGAGAGAAGCCCAACCATGCATCAAGAGTCACACAATAGAAATAATAATTCAAATAAAAACAAAGGATAAAGGGAAAGAAATCTGATTGGTTTGCTTTAACATTGATTCAAGAAAAATACATCCAATTGGCTAGAATCATGCAAGCTTACATTCCAAGCATACATGGCTGATTAAAAATTGAATCCAAAACTATTCTCAATGCTAAGAGATCTAAACTAGAGATCAATTAAATAAATTTATAGATGTTCACAAAATAAACAAGTTGGCCAAGATCGATCACATTCTCCAAGGTAGGAAGATGTAATACCAAATATAGGTCAAAACCCAAATCTAGAAAAAAATCCCCCCAAAAGGCACAAAAGGAAGCATGCAAACAAATGCAGGTCAGCCATAATCTAATGAACATCGAATGATATCCCAAGAAGGTGCACAATTCAAGAAAAAGGTTCACGAGATCAAAAAACTCCATCAGGCCATCAAATTCCAAGAAAAATAGGTCTAGGTCAATAGAAGAAATGGATCAAGGTACGGACCCAAATGATTATAAAAAATAATGTGAAAAATGTTCCATGATGCATGCAAATTAGGATAAGAGAAATCAAAAGAATGTAACTAAAAATATAGAATCGCAAATAGGAACACCTTAAAACATAAATATTTTTGGTTGATGCAAGATTGCCCAAAGAACCAAATATGCTCCTACATCAGACACTTGGGGTTATTATAAAGTTAGCTTCTCACTTTGCCGGGGCTAAAGGAAAATCAAGATAATTAACCCTAGCCTGATAAATCTATGAAGAATCTTCTACAGGTTTTTCGTTCCACTTGACAAGTTATTATTTATACTGTCTACCTCTAGTGCTCCTTCCAATTCTGCTATCCAAAATCTCTACTATCATTTCCATCTGCTTCTTAGGATACCGTTGTTCTATATTTGATCTATTATTATAATCACTAAAATTTGTGTAATGATACTCATATAGGTTTGCAACATTGAATATATGAGATATGTTTATGTCATCTGGCAATTCAACTTCATATGCATTTCCTGAATAAAATTTCTTTAAAATCTTACAAGGTCCAAGCTTCCTCATCTTCATCTTATTGTAAATTCCAATAGGAGATCTACCCTTCCTCAAATACACCATCAATTATTTTTTCATATGATGAAGATGATCATATCCTAGATCATGTAGTTGATGTTTTAGTATTTATATTGCTGGAAACAAGTCTTCTAGGGTCATTGAATTCATTATACTAGTGGTGAAGAATATTTCAAAAGGTTTTTTCTATGTGTTCAATGTATCGATGATAACACATTCAATCATGGTAAATCCATTGCACGATGAAGATCTCAACTATTTAGATGGTGCATTTGGTTAGGAAGTATCTAAAGAGTTTTTTTTTCCTACATCTATGATCATGTAAGAAGATTCAATGTACATATGAAGATTTGAAGAAAATATATGTGCTATTGACAAGAAGGATCAACTGGTCTAGTCAAGTTTATAAAATTGAGGTAGTGGTCAATTATTCATCTATTATCATTTTATTTTTGAATTGTATTGTGAGGGTCAACCTTGAATACTTTAATTTCCTATGTTGGTATTGATCGATTATGAATTTTGATTGGGATTTAAAGGCCAACGTAGGTAGCATGTTTTAGGGTTATTGCATAGACCTAAATATGTTTATAAGAGATGAAATTCAAAAGAATAAGAGATTGTTGATATTCTGATGATTGTGAAATTGTTGAAGGAAACATTTGTAAAGTCAGAGTAGCAATTTGAATAGTACTAGAGTGGAGTGAATTTTTCATGCATAATGTGCTATATTTAGATCACTTTATTTGAGTTTATTTTGAAGGAAATTTCTAGGATGATTGTAATCAAAATCCTCTAACAAGGTTACTCCTAACATGGTATGCAAGATCCTAATAATATGAATTTTAATTCCTCTAACGAGGTGACTCTCAGAAGGAGTCTTAAATCCCTTAACAAGGTAGCTACAAACAGGTATGCCCTTAGTAGGGTGTTTTAATTATCTTAACAGGGAAAATCTTATTAGTGCACTAGTGATATTTGTGGGTGATATTTCTCAATGTGGGATTTCCTTCTAAAAAGGATTTCCACACAAAACATTTGGTGTCTTTGTGTTGGTTTTGTGGATGCATGTTTTGGTATGATTTTATGTTATATTAAGCTTTGCATGTTGGTTACTTTGGAAGTTGATGAAAATATTGTATAGATCTTTGGTTGGACTAATTCACCCCCTCTCAGTGTCTTATAACATTAAAAATTGGTATCAAAGAAAATTTCCCTTGAAGAAGCCTAATATCTTGGGGGGATCTTTAAGGAATATATAGAGTGTTTAAGATACACAAGGAAACTTGAGAAGAAACTTGCAGATGCTAAGAAATTCATTGAAAGGATAAAAGAATAAGTCCCACAATTGAGAGAAAAGAAACATGAAATTGTTGAGAAACTTGAACAATTATATGAACAAAGTGGATATGAGTAATCTGAAGAAGCTTTGGAAGATTTGTCTCAGCCGAATGGGAAGCTGCATAAAAACAAGAAGAACATCAAAATAGAGTTAGAAGATTTTCCAATCAGAATGGGTGAAACTATGGAAGAAAGGAAGGCAGCAGAAGGAGGTAAGAAAATTGAAGAAAAAATACCTAAAATCCAGAGATAAAGCCCTAAAATCTAAGCTGAATAAGCTCTTAAAATATGAAAAATAGGTTGGTATATTGCATGCACATATAAATGTGACAAATGAAGAGAATAAAGAAGCCCTAAGGAGGATTAAAATTCTGAGAAAGGTAAATGAGAAACTGAAACAAGAATTAAATACTGAAAATGATTTACTCAAGAAGTTTAATGAAATTTCTCCAAAACTTCATGAACAACTCAAGAATCAGGGGATGCATGGAGAGAGTCATGGTTTACGCTACACTAGTTATGAGGTTTGTGTATCTTCAGGTAACAAAAGGACCGATCAAGAAGTGAAGACTGCACCTAAGCTGAATGAAAGAAAATCTGGTAAGAGATCTTATAAACTAGATAGTTTCAATTTTCATACGGTTTGTTAGGAATAAAAATCCATAAGAAAACTAAGAGGGGGGTGAATCTGTTGTAGTATAGATTATTAAACTTTAAACTTTATAAACCAAATTTGCAAATGTAAATGATAACACAGTAAATGCCAACACCATAACACAATATTTTTTGTCGAGAAAACCCTGTTAAAGGTAAAACCCCAGTGGGAATTAACACCCACAAATAATGTACTAAGAGTATAGTATCCTTGTTAAAATATATTAGTCGTGTTAGGAGCTTGTTACAACATTATAGTACACAGTCCCTGTTAGGAGAAAGACCCTGTTAGGAGTCAAAGAAAATAGTAGGCTCACTACCAAGGCACACTGCCCAAAGAATGTTATAGCCACCCTCAAGAATTCACAATCTGAATCAAGTGTATAAAGAAATACACAATCTAGTGAACTATCTGATAGCAATTGTCTTTGCTTGGTTTATTCCAACAAATTATTCTTCTCATAAACTCTGCTCTACATCCAACAACCAAACAAGCCTTGCATCTTTTACTTCTTCACCTTTTCTTTCTTTGTCACATCTTTTCAAAAGAAAAGATCACTCATATATACCTTCTTACAATAATTCGTTAGGTTAGCTAGTTAATCTTTCCTAATACAAATATAATTAGTTAGGTTGGACGATTAAGGCTTTCCAATATACAAATAATTATTTGACCCCTTGCTAAGATACACACGGTACCTATAACAAGTAAACATCATTTTCAATCCATCAATTATGCTTTCAGATCCATAATTCATGCTCACAATTCATACTACACGCTATATGTCTGAATTCTACCAGCAAATAGGTCTCCTTCAGAGTACACACCATAGCTGATGTCACCAATAACCAAACAATAGTACAACTCAACACATTACTCCAACATATGTCGGCAGTCCACTAGTAATCTTGCATCATCTAAAATTACTTTGCCAGAAAGATATACCCAAAACATAGAGACCTGCTCTGTTTAGAATCACAGTTACAGTCCAGAAAACCGGTCTTCACCAAATCAGCTGTAACATCCACAATATGTAACATTAAGCCAAGAGACCTTGGGAATAAGGTCAAAACATATCCTTCTAGATACTAAAATCCAACTTGGATCATTATGAATCATCCGTATAGTGTCTGTACTCTCCTTCTAGTCAAGTAGCCAGTCTGTCTTCTCTGAAGAAATATATGTTGACATCAATGACAAAACATGAATATCAACAACATGATCAATAACCAAAATTGATATCATCCAATAATCTCCCCCTTTGGCATATATGGAAACATATGGGAAAATCGATATGCATAAACCCAAAAGTACTCTCTCTCAATACAATCTTCTCAATATCCTCAACACAAATCTCCCCAAAATAGTAGGGATTTTCTCATAGATTCCTTCCCCCTTTGGCAGCAATGGCAAAGGGTGCCATAACTCAACTGTAGTCTTCTATAAGGTGTAACTTTTTCAAATCTTCATGTCCAATCATCCAAGTGCAAGATCAACCAAATGTACTCCATAGTATTCTCCTGTGATCACTCCCCCTAAGGAGTAGAGACATACATCAAGTCTAGAGAATTATATAACTCTAAGATCCACTGGATAGGTGCACATCTGCATTATTTAGTTACCACTGGGAGGGGCCATCACCCCAAGCATGCCTCTAAGATATTTAAAAGCATCGTTTGGAAAATGTTTAGTAAATATATTTTCTATATGTTCCTTGGTGTTAGTATACTCTAGTTTAATCTCTTTATCTACTACCTTCTCCCTCAAGAAATGATACTTAATAGAAATATGTTTATTCTTTGAATGCATTACATGATTCTTTGACATATTTACTGTGTTAGTGTTATCGCAATGGATAACCGCTGATTCTTTGAAAATTATTCCAATATCCTTCAGCATGTGTTTCATCCAAAAAACTTGTGTACAGTTTATTGCAGCAACAACATACTCTGACACGGCAGTAGATTGAGAAATATAGTTATTCTTCTTGCTCAACCAAGAAACTAGCGTTTTCCCAAGAAAAAATGCACCACCATTTTTACTCTTCCTTTCATCCACATTACCTGCCTAATCAACATCAGTAAAAGCCTACAAATTAAAATCATCATATTTTTCATACCATAATCCATATTCTACTATCCTTTTCAAATATCTAAAAATTCTTTTTACAGCAGCAAAGTGTGTCTCTTTAGGATCCGCCTAATATCTAGCCACAATTCCAATTGCATTGGTAATATCTGGTCTAGTGTGTGTTAGATATTGTAGACCTCCAATCATCGATCTGTACTTAGTCTGAAAAACACTATGAGTCTCATCACTATTGGTCAGTTTTTTTCCTATTACCATAGGTGTTCCAATAGGTTTACAATCTTCCATTCCAAACTTTTTCAACATTTCCTTAAGATACTTGGTCTCAGATATAAAAATGACATTCTTACTCTAATTTATTTGTAAACCAAGAAAAAATTTCATCTCACCAATTATTGACATTTCAAATTCATTTTCCATTTCTTTAGAAAAATTCTTACTCATCTTTTTATTCGCTCCAAAAATGATATCATCAACAAAAACTTCTATAATTAAGATTTCATCTTCATCAGTTCTTAAATACAAATTACTGTCTGCATTACCTTTTATGAAACCAAGATGAACTATATATTTGTCCAGTCTTGCATACCATGCCCTTGGTGCTTGTTTCAGTCCATACAGTGCCTTCTTTAGTCTACAAACCATTTTTTCATCATCTATCAAAGGAAAACCATCAGGTTGGTCAATGTACACTTCTTCTTCTAGATCACCATTCAAGCATGTTGACTTCACATCCATCTGATACACTTTAAAGTCTTTATGTGTAGCACAAGAAAGAAATAATCTCATAGCTTCCAATCTAGCAACAGGAGAAATTTTTTCTTCATAGTCTATGCCTTCTTGTTGTGAGTAGCCTTTCCATACCAGTCTTTCCTTGTTTCTTACCACTGTTCCTTCCCCATCCATTTTGTTTCTAAAAAACCATTTAGTACCAATCACATTTTTATTCTTATGTCCTGGAACCAATTCCCAAGTATTTTTATTCTTTATTTGTTCTGGTTCTTCTTCAATAGCTTTAGTCCAAGATTCATCTCTACATGCTTCATCAGTAGTCTTTGGTTCAACTTGAGAAATCAAGCAAATTTCATCTCTAGCTTTAAATCTAGTCATCATCCCTTTGTTTGCATCACCAAAAATTTGATCTTTAGAATGGTTCTTCATGACATACCTTGGTGTTTTCAATGTCTAAGTAGCTTTAGTCTATTCTTCTTCTTCAATCTCATTCTCGATCATCAAAGGTCCTTCGGCTTCAACAACAACCTCTTTTGTTTCTGTTATCTGACTACAATCATATATCCTTTCCTGAATTTGAAAATTTTCATCTATCATCACATTGGTGCTTTCAATGAACTTTCTCAATCTCAAATTGAAACATTTATATTCTTTAGTCTTAGTGGAATAACCAATAAAGATTCCTTCATCACTTCTAGCATCAAACTTGCCTATTTCGTCATCTCTCCTGATATAACATTTACTACCAAATATTCTGAAATATTTTATAGTAGGTGTATGATCAAACCATAATTCATAAGGAGTTTTACTTGTACCTTCTCTGATCTGAATTTTGTTCACTATGTACAAAATAGTCCTAACCGCTTCTCTCCTGTGAACATGTGACACATTTGCTTCTAGCAACATAGTCCTTGCAACATCTAATATGGTTATGTTTCTTCGCTCTGCTATCCCATTCTGTTGTGGAGTTCTAGGGGCTGAAGTATGTCTGTGTATTCCATTTTCTTCATAGTATGTATTAAATATCTCTAATGTAAACTCTCCTCCTCTGTCTGATCTCAAACACTTCATCTTTAAACCATATTCATTCTCAACTTTTTCCTTGAATAACTTGTCAAATGCTTCAGATTTCTCTCTCAAATATGTAACCCGCATCATTCTAGAAAAGTCATAAACAAAAAGTATAAAATACCTTTCACCATAGTATGATCTTGTTCTTGTAGGACCACACAAATCTGTATGAACCAGATCCAACTTGCTTTTTTCTGAATAAGCTTTTCTCTTGAAAGTGCTCCTAGTTTTCTTCCCCATAAAACATTATCTACATACAGTGTTAGATGGCTTTAAAATTTTAGGTAGATCTCTTCCTGCTTTTGTCATACTTTCCTTTGCAATGTTACCAAAGTTAACATGACAAAATCTTTTTTTCCATAACCAACTTTAATCAACCTTTGCAATAAAATAAGAAGCTTCAAATGTGTTCAATTCAACTACATTACCTCTGGATTTTCTACTAGACGCTATAAAGTATCTTGTTTTACTCTAGATAGAACATTTCCCATTAATGAAATTCAATTGATAACCCTTGTCCACTAGTTGTGCAACACTAAACAAATTATGCTTAAGTCCATCAACAAGTAATACATTGTTAGTGTTAGTCTTCCAATTAAAGAAATAGATCTAATTCCAACAATAAGTTTAGGAGTATTGTCACAAAATCTAACAACACGACCATCATGTCTTTTCAATCTCACAAATTTGTTTTTATCTCCCGTCATATGGTGTGAACAACCACTATATATAACACATTAAGAATTATTTTCAACTTGGGATACTAAGGCTTTTTCTTCATGCATAGGTTCATCATCCTTAATAGAAATAAATCCAATTTTCATCATTCTCGTCATCAGATATACCATCACTAGCATAATAACATTCCTTTTCCTTTGAGTACTTAGACTTGAAAAACTTAGGTTTGTGCTTTGGAATTATTGTAGGACATCTAGATGCAAAATGACCAATCTTTTTACATGATAAACATTTGAAAGGTAATTTGCCTTCAAATTTACCCTTACCTCTCTTTTCTCTTCTAGCAATCAGTGCCATAACTTCATCTATTTTCCTTTCTTCTTCCTATATTTGTTCCCATTCATCAGCATAGGCTCCAAGTTCTTCTCTCAAATCATTAATGCTTGTGCTTGCATTTCTAGGTAAGATCCTTTTTTTCTTGTGAATGGTCATCTTGAATGCTGACTCAATATCTCTCTGGTGAAGTTTGGTGTTAAATTTATGATGTCCTCTATAGCCTAAACTTTGGTTCTATAAGTAGGTGTCAAAGATCTAAGTATCTTTACAATCACTTATTCCTCACTGTAAGTTCCTCTAGAGTTCCTAATACTAGTAACCACTTCAGTAATTATTTGTCCATATGCTATGATGTTCTCATCTTCTCTCATCTTTAGTGATTTCATTTTTTTCTTCCATTTTTGTAAATTTTCATATTTGGTAAACTTGTCCCCTATGTATAATTCTTCTAATCTCGACCAGATCTCATGTGCCGAATCCAAGTCCTTTATTTCTGTGAATTCACCTTCTAAAAATGCGCTAATCAAAGATTAACTTGCAACCATATTGCATGAAAATAGTTTCTTTTCATCTTTAGTGGCTTTCCCTAATTCATCCTCAGTTGCTACCTTTTCTTTCTTCTTTGTCATCATCCAGCAATCAATTCCCAGACATAGAAAATGTGTTCTCATCTCATTTTTCCAACTGTCAAAGTTTTTAGGATCAAACTTTGGACTATCTTTTCTGTAGTAAGTCATCTTCAAGATCACCTCAAGATGTTAAAATTTCTCTCTAAGAACCACATGCTTTGATACCAATTGTTAGGAATAATAGTCCACAAGACAACTGAGAGGGGGGGGGGGTGAATCAGTTGTAGTATAGATTATTAAACTTTAAACTTTATAAACCAAATC
>MU223418.1:126229-140059 GCA_018584345.1 Thuja plicata | reverse complement strand
CATAACACAATATTTGTTGTCGAGGAAACCCTATTAAAGGTAAAACCCCGGTGGGAATTAACACCCACAAATAATGTACTAAGAGTATAGTATCCCTGTTAAAAGATATTAGCCCTGTTAGGAGCTTGTTACAACATTACAGTACACAGTCCCTGTTAGTAGGCAGATCCTGTTAGGAGTCAAAGAAAATAGTAGGCTCACTACCAAGGCACACTTCCCAAAGAAGGTTAAAGAAACCCTCAAGGATTCACAATCCAAGTCAAGTGTATAAAGAAAACACACAATACAGTGAACTGTCTGATAGCAACTATCTTTTCTTGGTCAGTTCCTATGAAGTATTCTTCTCATAAACTCTACTCTACATCCAGAAGCCAAACAAGCCTTGAAAATTTTACTTCTTCACCTTTTCTTTCTCTATCACATCTTTTCAAAAGAAAATATCACTCATATATACCTTCTTACAATAATTCATTAGGCCAACCAGTTAAGCTTAACTAATACACAAATAATTAGTTAGGTAGGCTGATTAAGGCTTTCCAATATACAAATAATTATTTGACCCCTTGCTAAGATACACATGGTACCTATAACAAGTAAACATCATTTACAATCCATCAATTATGCTTTTAGATCCGAAATTCACGCTCATAGTTCATATTACACGCTATATGTTTGAAGTCAGATATCAAATAGGTCTCCTTCAGAATACACACCACAAATGACATCACCAATAACCAAACAACAATAAAAATCAACCTATTACTCCAACATATGTTGGTTTTCCACCAGTACACTCACATCATCTGAAATATCTTTGCTAGAAAGATATACCCAAAACATAGAGACCTACTCTATTCAGAATCACAATTACAGTCCAGAAAACCAGTCTTCACCAAATCAACTGTAACATCTACAATATGTAACATTAAGCCAAGAGACCTTAGAAATAAGGTTAGAACATATCCTTCTACTAAAATCCAACTTCGATCATTCTGAATCATTCGTATAGTGTCCATACACTCCTTCAAGTCAAGTAGCCAGTCTGTCTTCTCCATAGAAATATATGTTGACCTCAGTGACAAAATATGAATATCAACATCATGATCAATAACAAAAGATGATATAATCCAACAAGGTTGGACATAATGGTAATGTATACAAGACAAGTATCAGATGTAGTATTCTAAGTATTAGATATAATGCTAGACCAAGTACTTTTCATGATTATTGTTACAATTTCAACAAATAAGGTCATAGAGCTAATAAATCCAAGAAAAGGCTGAATAATCAATCATTACAAGTAAACAAACCAAGTCATTATTAGAATGAGAACTGGTGGAATGTTACTTGTTCACATTGTCACAATTATGGTCAGTTGGTGATCAACTACAAATTGGGGAAAATTAGAGGCAATGCAGGACCTTAGAGATCAAATAGTATGGCATGTTTTCACTACCACAAGATATGACACATTGCATGGTTTTGTAGAGAAAGGAACAATAAGGTGAACCAAATGGTTAATCAGTCAGAAAAGAAAAAGGGTAAGAAAATTGTGAATATTAAAGAGATAAATAATAAGATAAGTAAGATTTGGACAAAGGAGAGTGAAAGAAAACCATATGAACATTCCACATCTTCACCAGGTTTGGAGAATTCATCATCAAACTAAGTCAGTTTCGACTTAGGAGGAGAAACCATTGTTGAATCATATTAAAGACCCCCTATATGCATGTGTGGTAAGTTATACTTGCATATTTAGAGGCACATGATTATTTTGTAGTCTGGTATAATGTTTTGTTTAACTGCATGGAGATAAGGTTGACCGCTAACAAGATTATTGAAGGTATATGTTGTTTGTGATCAACCGGTGATGAATTTAATGCTTAAGGAATGGTGAAAGATAAAAGGTAATTTTAGATCTTATTTTGCATGTATGCATTCAAAATAAATAGCCAAGAGCGACATAAATGAATTTTGAGAAAACTAACAACAATTGAATTTATTATAGAGTATTTTGAAGTGATTTTGGTGAATAAATTTGCAAGGTTTGAGTTGTTCATAAAGAGGTGAATTAAGAGGTATTTATAAAGAATTTTGTGCTTGAATTTATTCTTTGAAGGATGGATACACCTTTCATTGTTGAGATCACTGACAAACCTAGGTCTGAATTCAAAAAGCATCTATATAATTTTGTTTAGGATGATCCAAAGGGTTCCCTAACTAGTGTACTCTATATAGTGATGCACATAGAAGATGTTAGGTCATATATCTATTGCGAGATTGAATATTTAGGTGAATAACACATCCATTTATTGTATGAAATTTTGTGTAACAATATGGTGCTAAAGGATGAACACAGTGTGTTTGTTGACAAGGGTTTTGAATATGGGATACACTTTCCTTCTAAATTTGAGGAAGATCAGGTCATATACGTATTAAGTATGGTTAAATATAAATTCATGTGGCTTGACTAACCCTGTAGGATACCTAAGGAAGGTATACATGCAATAATAGCTTTTTTTGGTACAGTAGAGATATCGCAACTGAGATCAATACCACAAGATGTAGTCAGAAATTCAACCAAAGCAAAGTGAGACAAGAGAGTGATGAAAAAAAATGATATCCTTGATATAAATGTAATAATTTCATCCATGGTGATTGGATACAAAGTTTTCTACTCAATAAGAATCAACAATATTCCTACTATTGCGATTCTCAGTGCATATAAGATGGTTAAGGAAGATGTAGAGTATGACTTGTGTGTTGCGATGAGAGATCAACTATTTCTAAATTTGGAGAAGATTAAGAAAGATAAAAAGGAAAGTATTTAAATATGGTCAAGTGGTTATGGGTATTTCGATGTTGATGTGAACTACTTTCAAATTTGTTTCCCGAGTATTAGTCAAATTACCTGGTCAGCTGACACACCATCGGTTGTCCAAATGAGAAATTGTGTTAGAGTGCTTGGGAATGATTTCTCTGAGAAGGTATGGGGTTATTTCAAGAATTTCTAGATGAACATGCATAATAGACAAGGGATAGTAGCTGAGATTATTGAGAAGTATGATAATGATATCTACTTCATTGTAGATATAGATACTTGTCAAATGGAAGCAGTTTTACCTAGGACCTCATCGGTCATGCCTATGGATTACTAGTTAGATGCATATTTTTTAACCTTACATGTTGAAGATATTTTATCAAAGCCATTTTATCCAAATACTTCCAGGTTCATAACCTATAAAGAGAAGAGCATTAAGGTCCATAGAAAATTGATCCAGCCAATAATAGAGAAGAAAATTAGAAAGGAGGTTGAACAATTTTCACTAAAGAAAGGCTCTACACAGGAAGATGTTAAAAAGGTTAGGGAACGTATGAAGCTGAGAAATTGGGCACTTCAACAATAGATTTTGAAGAGGAAGATGGTGAAGTTATCTCTTCTACAACCGAACCCAATCAGTAGGTAGACACACAGTGCTACAATAGTAAAGAAGGAGAAACCCTCTACTCTAGCTAAGATTCCAGTTAGAAGATTAGTAAATTCAACATAACCTGAGTCCACAGAAGAAAAAGGAGGCTTCTACAACAAAGGTTTGCTGGCAAGAGGAATTTGAAGGTACATTATTACAAGAGAAAAAAAAAATATTTAAAGGCTCAAGGTAAGATATCTAAATTGATTGGTACCCCCACCATTAAATATATTAAACCTGACTTGAGAAAGTTTATTTATATTGATAAAATCATTGATAAAGTGAAGAAGTTGGGTATACTTGTTGATGTAAACAAGTATTATGATAATTTTAATATGAAAGATGAAAGGAAAATTGAAGATTTTATTGTAGAAAGTATGAATAGATTAAGTCGGGTCCTTATTCAATTGCAATGATAAAATGATACTTATTTATGTGGTAAAATTAAAGTTAGATGGAAGGAAGCATTAAAACAAGAGAAATAAATAAAAGAGTATTTATTAGCCCAATTAAAATTGAAAATGTTAAAAGAGGAAATTAAAGGAACTCTTAAAAAAATTAGACCTACATTCAAGACTAAGACAAGAATTATAAGATTCTCAATCAATGTAAGATGCAATAGAGAGAATTTTTAAGAAACACTTAGGTCTTGTTGAGGAAAAGAAGGATGAATAACATGAAGAAGTTGAAGAGGAACAAGAGGAAGGATAAGAGATTGAGATAGAGAAAATTGAGCTTACCGATTGTTAGCAAATAGATTTTTCTTTCGGTAAATATTTATCAGGAAAACTCTATGACCCTTTTGAAATACAAATGACACTAGCAGTTGGGTAAGTGATCTAAGCTCACTTCCCTCTAAATTTGAATTTTGGTATAGCTCGCTAGAAATGTTTTATCAATAACATCTACTTTTTAGTTTCAACTTTGAACCGGAAAGTTTATAAAGGTTACTTCACCATTCATAGATGAGAAGTATTGCAGAAACACCTTAGGAAAGATAGCGGAAACAAAAATGAAAGAGAAAACATAGTTTTTCCTTCAGCAGATTCAAATTAGAATAGATAACTAATCAACAATAAGGCAAAAAAATATAGATAAAACCAAGCTATTATGAATCCACAGACATATACATCTCAAAGTAAACAAAATGCCAACATAGGACACTTACTCTTTGCTTTCAAATGACACAGAATTGAAAAAATGAACAGTAATGTATTTCAAAATTACTACACAAGAAATCATATGAAGTCTTTTCTTTCAATAGTATCAGATTCACCCACATCTGTACCTCTAAATTTCAATGAAAAACTATCACAACAAAATTAAAATATCTAATTACGATAAGTTTTTTCTCTTTTTTTCAAACCCTTCTAAAGTTTTCAACATCAGTACTTATAGTTTTAAAACACTAAGAGGTCTCCCTTACAACTCAACCTCCCAGGTAATCATTTATAAAATGAAACCAAAAGAAAAAGGACACCTATCCTTGAGAGTTTGCATGTTAATTCAAATAAAAACTAACTGTCTAAATCTAGTTCTTTGTCCCCCGCATGATCCTCTCTTCCCACTGGGCTTCCTTCTTCTTCTTCAACAAATGACTAAGTAGGCTTTTATTCCTTGTACACTTGGACCAAATCCTTTGCAAACTGTAGATGTAGGATCTTGGAATTCACAATTTGGGCCATTGAGGCCTCCTTGCTCCACTTCAATTTATTCACTTTTTCCACCAGCCCTGGCAATTGATCAACACACAGGTATACCATTGATTCAATCCTTTCCATCTGAGTTAGGTCTGTGGCTTTAAGATTATCCTTTTCTTTGATTATCTTCATAGCCAATTCAAAGGCTTCTAGGGCCCCTTTCAATTCTTGTTCACCGTAGGATGCTAGATAGGAATAGGTGAAGATGATGACCCTCAGTTCATTCAGAGTGGCCTTCTAGATTTATTTATCCTTGGACTCATATTATTTATTTTCTATGAGGGTACTTCTTATAATAGAGATATGCCATCTGATGTTCTTTCTAAGTATGAAGAAAATTGATTCTTTGGTGGATTTCAGAGATTTCTCTGTGCAAAATTTACTAAAGTCATACCTCTCTATTTATAGGAATTTCCTCATTGCCGAGACACATTTTTCTTCTTCTCCATCCCAAAATTGTCACTGAGTCTACAATTCTCCCTTTGTAGCTTCTATATCATGGAGGACTATATGCAAGTCTTTAATGTACTGCTGACCACTACTGAGTACTTGGGACACCCACTCATCAACCGAAGAGACCAAAGTTCAACAACGCTGAACTTGATTTAGAAATATTTTACTTTATGTGGAATTTGGATTGAATACATGTGGGGATTGGATCAAAGGCATGATGTCAAAGTTGTAGAAATTGTTTATGAACTGGGACAGTGACACTAATATCTGTTTAATTTCTTTCTTTTCTTTGTTGTCCTGCCAAGATGTCATTAACATCTGCTGAGTTGTCTCCTTAAATAGGTGATTCTTCCCTGTCCTATCCATGGTTCCTAATTCAATATTTCTGACTTCAAAATATTCTATAGCAACATCTTGTTTCACTTCTTTTAGCCTGTAGGTGGCCACTTCAGTAGTCCACTTTCCATTTTTTTCATCGACAAACATCCGTGTAGTGCTCTTGACTTTTTTTTAGCTTTGGGAGTCTTTTGAATGTACTTGCTAAAAATGTCCTACAATGGAATAGAGATAGGAACCAGCCTTCATTTCTTGTTTACTAAGGTAGTCAGCCATTTTGGTGTGGTACTTGCTACAGCTGGTTGCTCGGTCATCTTTGTAGGAGTGTCCATCATATCTAATGTCACATCATCTAGATCAAAGAGATCTTTCCCTATCTGCTCATCTTTGCCAATTTGATAACTCATATCCCCAAATTTATCATCCTCTAAGTTGATTATTTCCATGTTTTCCTGAGTCAACTTTTCTTTACTTTGAGATTGGGTCTTTGATCTGGTGATTCACTAAGGTGAAACTACATGTGGGGACTCTGCAATAGATTTCTTCCTGGAACTCTTAGTTCATTTCTTGCCTGATGAACCTGCATTATCAATTGGTTATGATGATTAGAAACAAGGGGACGGGAATATAAAGGTAAAGATTTAACTTCAATTGACTTAGGACTAGATTTTTTTCTTCTTTCTTGTAGTCATTTCTCAGTTAATTGAAGCACATGTTGTGTCCCACGTTTAATATCATCTTATTCTTTCATTGACCACTTAATATCATATTTTTCATTTCCCACGGGTCTTTTGAAATTTGGTTCAATTAAGTTTGAACCATCATCTCTCACACCTTCTACATTGAACTGCAACCTCATGGATAAAATCTGGGATATGAAGAGTCAGCTGTGATCCCTCTCCTTAACCTGGGACTCATCAGGACAATCCTCCAAGAAATCTTCTAGATGGGGAACTCAAAAAATATGGGACCTAAGTCCTAGACTCCCACTAGCAAAGTTCTTTTTGTCAAAACCTTCTCTCTTTGTATAATATTTGAAATCAAAATGGTTCAAATCACTCCCTAGGCTTGTTGCTTCTTCCATAGAAAAACATGAGAATTTACCTAGCTACAATGGGAACACTTTCTCGCATTCCACTTCAGGAAGAAATTGTCTGAGTATAGTGGCAAGTTGCCTATAGACCTCTGCAATAATAAAGCAATCAAAATCATACCTAGGTAACCTTGTAGGAGGATATTCAAAGCCACCAACCCTAACATAGGTTAATCTAGGGAACTGAGTGTAGAAGCTCCCATATTTGGTTACAAATCCCTGAGCTTCAGAACTCATTCTTCTGGCAGAATCCCCAGTCAAGTCAAAATAGAGTTTGCACATAAAATTTTCATGCACTCTTCTGTAGTTTTGAATTATATTATCTTTGTGAAGAATGGGAAAATAATCATAAACACACATCATTGGACCAAGGTTCATGAATCATCCCATCCCATTGTCTACTATAGGCTAAACATTACATCAGATAAGAGGGCATGAAGAAACTACACCTAGTGAGTTTTGAATTGTTAAGTTTCTCCCTTATGGAACCAACAATCAATTCAGCCCAATCCCGTATATGTTTTCCTTCTAAAACAATTTGAATATAACAAAACAACCAATCTATGAAGAAATAAGACTCTGGTGACCCTTTGGCTCTCTGCAACATCACCATGACATCACTAATATACGGGTGCACATGACTTCTATTAAAATTTTTGGGCAAACGGGAACCTCCCCTCTAAGGTTTCAATAACCAATGCTTGGCCATAGAAGTGTGGTTTGCATCTACATTTACTTTGAATTTAACGAGTGATTATGTAGGGGAGAAAGTGGAAAAGGTTTTGTCTGGAATTTGGAAAGCTAGAGAAATAATTTCCCTATTAATAGCCAACAAGACACTACCATCCTTTTTGAGCATTAACTCAGTCTGTTGATCATAGTTACGAACACACTCATGAACTAGCTCGGGGAAAATTACAGTAGGAGGGAAAGAAGAAAATACACAATCTGCTATGCAGGATTTCCAAGGTTGGGATATTATTTTCTAAGGAATTGGAAATTCCATCAGAAACTCCTTCTATATCATACCCTCCTAAATCATTGTCTATTATAATGGGGCTTTCACAAAACATACAAGAAATTGTTCCAAACAAGTGAAAGGAAAACTTCATACTTGTAAAAACAAACTGATAACTTCCACAGAATCCTCTGTATATTTCACAAGCTTAAATTAAAACACTATAGGGAATGTGACCTGACTCACCTTGTTCTTGTCAAAACCTCTAAACACTAGAGATCCAAAAACCTTACCTTCAGTCCACCCATATATCAAGAACGACAGTGTTTCAAAAATAATGAATGTAAAGAAGGGTTTAAATAGAAAATACAAAGGATTTGATCGTTAATTACCAATCTTTAAGGAAATAAAGGCTAAGAGAATGAAATGACGGTTTACACATACAATTAATTAATGTCACTAACACAAAATTTCATGTCGTATAGATTAGTAATTGAATTTGACATCTTGGACGCATTTAACCTTCGACACTATTCTTTTGCATTAAATTCTCTTGTTTCCATAGGACTCACCACCAAGTTATGATGAATTCCCCTTTTTTTGCCCCGTGTCCCTTTTTTAAAATCCTTGAACACTCTTGAACATTGATGAAATGAGTTCATGGTTGTTCACATGTGTTTAATACTGTTCAAACTTATTCCTACTTGATCATCTACCTCAATCCTTAGACCAAATATTCTGCACTGACACCTCTAATTTCTATCTTTGAAAAGTCAATTTTTTTGTACACCGTAACCATGAGACTTTTTTCACAAGTTTCACACATCTTCCATTCCTTATAATAAAATGAACTACCTTGAACACTCTTGAACATTGATGAACTAAGTTCAAGGTTGTTCAAACCTATTCAATAAAAATGTTAGTAAATAATCTTTTGTTTTTCAAAACATGGTCGGACCACCAAGTTCACACTTTCAGTGAGTAGTTGGACATGAAGGACTTAAGAAGCTTTGAGACTCTAAAAAATACAATGGGGACTCAAGAAATCACTCAAAGAAAAAGGACAAGTACCAGACTTGGACTAATATTGGCTCTGACTAGGGACTGACTTTTCTCAAAAGGTAGAGAACTCAAAAACTCTGGTTTCGCAAACTACTGCAAAGGGCTCAAAAAAACTCACAACATAGAAAGAGAAAGACACACAACTAGAAAACAAACTAAGACCAATATGTATAGAAAATCACAGGAAAAAGATGTTAGAGTCTAAGCAACTTAAGTTCTTTCCCATTGTAGGAAAATGGTAAGAGCGTTCCATCTAGGTAGGCCAGTTTGAAGGCATTGGGTCCTAGTTCTTCGACAACAATGAAGGGCCCTTTCCATAGTGATTCAAACTTGTTGTGAGCACCTTTTGGTGCCTTCCTCTTGTCCCATAGCAACACTTCATCTCCTTTTATAAACTTTCTAGGCCTGGCTTTCCTGTCAAATATGCTCTTAACCCTGACTTGGTGTTCCATGATTCTATCGACCAATGCCTCCCTTTCTTCCTCTAACCTTTGAAAGTTTAGAATCCTTTTCTCTAAAGAATCTATAAACATTTGATCTTCAATAGCAGTTTGTAACTTAGCTGCTGACAGTGCTAGAGGAATTGACACTTGAGCACCTACTCCATAGACCATCTCAAAAGGTAACATACCAATTTCTCTTTTGGGAGTGATTATGTCAGCCCAAAGGGCCTCATATAGCTTCTTGCGCCATTTCTTACCACTATCATCTACCAATTTCTTCATAGTGGCAATCAAGTTTTTATTACTTAACTCCGCTTGCCCATTACCTTGAGAGAAATAGTCTGAAGAATGAGCCAATCAAATACTATGGTCATAACTGATAAGAAAAATGAAAAATAAGTAGCATTATGAGCTATGATCTTTTGAGACACCCCAAAGAACACCAGAATGTTATCCTTTAAAAAATCACACACCACTTGTGAATTTTCTTTCTTGGTTGGGACAGCTTTGACCCACTTAGTGTAATATTTAGTCATTTTTAGGATATAAACATGACCAACACTTGTCTTAGGATTAATCAGGACAATAAAATATATTCCCCATTGCTTAAAAGGCTCATTCACTACAACAGGTTTCAAAGGAAACGAAGCTAATTGAGGCCTTCCAGAGAACAATTGACACTTTTGATAATTTCTAACAAATGCATATGCATCTTTGAACATTTTTGACCAATTAAAAAAATACCAAAGGATTTTGAAGGCTGTAAAAGTTGAAGAGAAATGTCCTCCGTAGGCTTCTTCATGAAAAGTTCTCAATAATTGCAATTGTTGTTCTTTGTCCATGCATCTAAGAAAAGTGTCATCTAACCCAATTTTGTACAAGGTGCCTTGCCACATTACATATTTTTCTGGCTCTAGCCTCAGATTACACCTCTCCTTGGGTGTTAACTGCATGGGGCATTCACCATAATTGAGAAAATAGGTTGTCAGAAAACCAGGAATCAGTTAGATTGACCAATAGCACTTGAGACACTTCATCTCTTGAATCTTCTGACTGCTTTGAATTCTTGGCTATAAATTTACATAGACCTCTTCCCCGAACTAGTTTGGTAGATTTTATTGACAAATCATATTCTTATATCTTATTCACCCATGTTTCCATCTTGTTCATTGTTATTTCTTGCTGGGTGACTAAACTTTTCACTGCTGAATCAGGCACATACACTATGGAGTGTGAGTGCAGAATATAAAAAATGAATTGCTTAGCTGATTTTATTACAGTAAAAGCCTATTTTTCTATGGATGAGTATTTAAGCTCATTCTTTTTGAGTGGAGTTCTCATAAAAGAAATTGGTGCTTCATTCCCAGAAACATATTTCTAGGTTAGGATCCCTGACAGAGTGTGATCAAAAGCGTAATAGTAAATAATGAATTCCTTTTTATAGTCAGGGTAAATCAAAGAAGGCGCTTCTACTATGACAATATTTATTACATTGAAAGCTTTCTTACCATCTTTTGTCCATTTAAAATAATTATTTTCACTCATCATTCCTATAATATGCCTAGTCAATTCAAAAAAATCTGGGACAAAGGCTCTTAAAAAGTTGATCTAGCCAAAAAATGATTTAACTCCTATTCTATTTGATGGTAAACTAATTTGTTGGCTCACCTTCACCCTCTCCAAATCAATCCTAATCCCTTCTTTTGAAATAATATGGCCTAACAAATTCCCTTCTCTTACATCGAAAATGGATTTTTTGGGGTTAAGTGATATGCCATGGTCCCTGCATCTTTGTAGGACTGATCTGAGGTCTCTAATGTGATATTTTCTTCTTCTAGAGTATGTTAGAAATTTTTCTTGCAACACTTACCTAATGATGATAGTGTACCTTGTATACTTGAATGTAACCTCTTTTAGGCAAGAGAAAGGCTAATTGCTAAGGATTGGATAATATCCTTCTTCATTTTTGAGCTCCACAGACTCAGGCAGGTTTTACCTTTTAAAGATTACTGATATTTCAGCCTATGTATTTGGTGGATTATTTCATTCACTGGTTATACACCTAAAACCTCACTGTAACAACCTATAGAATACTTTAGAGATTGCAATGATTGATTTGAAACAGAGTATTATAAGCCAGGATATGGTTTTGATAACATGAACCAATGAGACAAGGATTTGCATCCTTCTTCCTTTTGTCTTTAGGAGGGATAACCCAATGATTCACTCTCTAAAGAATCAATAAAATGGACATTATCCTGCTGATATAAGTTGTTAATGAGTTTAGCTCATTTGTTTCAATAACAGGTGTGTTTTAATTGAAATAATTTTGAATAGTTTTTAAAACTTGGATGATGATAGATTATCAAAACAAGACCTAGATCAGTGCCTATCCTTTGGGTTACAGAGTCAAAAATATTAAAGTCTCACAAAAACAAAATAATGTAAGCTGCCTTACAACCTACATGCAATTTGGATAAGTTGCCTTACAAATTATCTAGTTACCTCTAAAATACTATATCAAATCTTTAAATACTGATATGCTTCCCAAAACCACTCACAAAACTTAGTTCTTTATATGAAAGAAACTTGTAAGTAATTACATAGTTACCTTGTAACCAAAATGCTTCAGACTACCTTACAACCTTAAGCATAAAAAAGCATACATAGGAAATAAAGAGACAACAATAGAGAAGAGTAAAATTGCACCATATTTTATTGATGTAATCCTCTTTTCATACATGAAAAAGCTTTGAAGCTATATAATCAGAAAATGGAAGCACTTCCATAGGAGACTAGTTTAGCCTTCCAAGTGAGTGGTTTGGGGTCATGAAAAGCACCTCTGAATGGGTTCCCGATCTTGACATAGCTTCCCCCCCTGACCTACCTTTCTAACCTCCATTTCTGGACCTAAATTCTACATTCTGGGTCTCTGACCTGTGATCCTGGGATGTCGGTCTATGTCCTGGGATCTGAGGATAGGGAACCTAGGACAGGGCCAACCTCAACTCTGTCCCAGGGTCCAAATCCTGGGAACTTTTGGTTTCTGGGATGTCGGTCTTAACAAAAAGGTTATTCCCGCTTCCGGGTCGGCTATTTTGGGTTCTAAATTGGTTGATTCCTAAATTATATTTAATATAGGTCCTCTCCTAGGGTTAAAGGCTTAAATGATGATTTAATTATCCTATGTAGGCCTCCTTAGAAGATTCTGCCCTAGTTTCATATAAAAGGGAGCTTTCTCCTCTCATTTTCTCTAACCATGATCAAGCAATTGAAGTCTTCTAATCAAGCATCAAGCATCCTTATGAATTGAAGTCCAAGCAAGTAATGAAGCAAGATTTGAAGAAAGCATCCATCATTCTCAAGTATCCATTTGCATGAAGGAGATCCATTGGAGGCCATTGAAGGATTCAAGCCAAAAATGTGCCCTTTTGGTGATCTCTCCATCCATCTTCTTCCAAAGCCCTTGTCAAGTTCAAGAACCCATTCAAGACTTGGTGTTGGAGATCTACAAGCAAGAGATTGAAGACATCCTTCCATTCTACATTCCATGTTTTGAAGCATACTTGTGGATCCACAGATTCGAATCCACCACAAGGACATTACAAGCAAGGTGAATTTGAGTTTTGCTTTGTTATTCTTTATGCAATCTTCAATTACATATATTAAGGTTAATTCCAAAACTGGGGTTTGATGAAGGCAAACCCCTTTCCCCCAACAAATTTTTTTTTTTCTTGCAGGTACAGATTTGGGATTGTAGATCAGAGGCCAGATCTGGATACCCTTTTCAGATTTCTTTCAGACTGTGCGAACAAGGACACTTTCAGAGTTGAGTAGAGAAAGTTGGCAAAAGTGGTACAGGGTCAACCTTTTTCATAAGATGACATTGAAATGGAAAAATATTTCTAGGTTTTGTCTATCTCTGTGTTCTGGTTTGGTATCAACTGTCAGCATCTCCAGAAATAGTCTACAGATCTCAGAAAACAACAATCTTTGATCTGCCATTTTGTAAGGTTGGTACTTTCTCCTATTCTTTTCAATCACTGTCATTAATCATATTAATCAATCAAATCATAGAATTTAAGATCCCCTTTCTTGGTCTCTTTCCAAATAGTGGATTCATTTGTGTATTAACCCTTTGTGGTTGATCAAAATTGGATCTCCTATTTGTGTATTTGAGGGTGAAATAAAGGAGCATCTTATCTTCCCTTAATCACAATCACAATTGCAATATACAATCAATAAAATTCAAGTAAATGTAAAGTGGGGTTAAGGAAATCAACACAAATAACAATTAACAATTCAAACCCCCCCC
>MU223418.1:108760-122513 GCA_018584345.1 Thuja plicata | reverse complement strand
GCAATGACTTTAACGTGGGGGCATACACTCTACTCACTTTTTTCACACACACACATTCAAAATAGTTTTCAAAATATTTAAAAAAATTTCCCTTTATGGATTAAAAGAAACTAATCCTTAAAGCATGATATTTAAAACTTTTTCCCTTTATGGATTAAAAGAAACTAATCCTTAAGGCATGGTATTTAAAACTTTTTCCCTTTATGGATTAAAAGAAACTAATCCTTAAAGCATGGACATATTTTTACCTTTTTTTAAGGATCTCTTGATCCCTCCAAGTTTAAATTTACACGGATCTCTTGATCTCGCCAATTTTCAATTTACAAATACTTTGATCCCTTTAAGAATGGATCTCCCTGATGGGTTGAATAGTGAGTAGCAACATTCACTAGGCGGTTCAACTCCATCTTTCTAGTTACACCTTTGTGTGGTTCACAATGGGACATAAGTTCTCATTGGGCGAGATAATCACACTCTTTTTCTCCTTTCTTAACTAAAGTGATGTCTCTCTTATTAGGATCTTAAGTATGATAAGGACTCAATTCCCTTGGGGGCTTGAGGGTTTCTTTATCCCTTTTTATTTTAATAAGATTGTCTTTTTTGTATGTTCTCATTTACCAAGAGTTTGTGTTGAACTCATACTCTTGCTAGAGTGGGGGCTAAATGTATAGTCAGAAAATGGAAGCACTTCCATAGGAGACTGGTTTATCCTTCCAAGTGAGTGTTTTGGGGTCATGAAAAGCGCCTCTAAATGGGTTCCTGATCTTGACATGGCTTTCCCCCTGACCTACCTTTCTAACCTCCATTTCCTGACCTAAATTCTGCATTCTGGGTCTCTAACTTGTGATCCTAGGATCTGAGGACATGGTCAACCTCCTAGGATAGGTTCAACCTCAGCCCTACCCTAGAATAGGGTTGACCTTGGCCCTGTCCTAGGATAGGGCCGACCTCAACCCTGTCCCAGGGTCCAAATCCCGGGAACTTTTGGTTTCCGGGATGTCGGTCTTCATAAAAAGTTTATTCCCACTTCCAGGTTGGCTATTTCTGGTTATGAATTGGTTGATTCCTAAATTATATTTAATATAGGTCCTCTCCTAGTGGTAAAGGCTTAAATTATGATTTAATTATCCTATGTAGGCCTCCTTAGAAGATTGTGCCCTAGTTTCATATAAAAGGGAGCTTTCTCCTCTCATTTTCTCTAACCATGATCAACCAATTGAAGTCTTCTAATCAAGCATCAAGAATCCTTATGAAGTGAAGTCTAAGAAAGAAATGAAGCAATATTTGAAGCAATAATCCATCATTCTCAAGTATCCATTTGCATGAAGGAGATCCATTGGAGGCCATTGAAGGATTCAAGCCAAAAAAGTGCCCTTTTGGTGATCTCTCCATCCATCTTATTCCAAAGCCCTTGTCAAGTTAAAGAACCCATTCAAAAATTGGTGTTGGAGATCTACAAGCAAGAGATTGAAGACATCCTTCCATTCTACATTCCATGTTTTGAAGCATACTTGTGGATCCACAGATTCGAATCTGCCACAAGGACATTACAAGAAAGGTGAATTTGAGTTTTGCTTTGTTATTCTTTATGCAATCTTCAATTACATATATTAAGGTTAATTCAAAAACCAGGGTTTGAACAAGGAAAACCCCTTTCCCCCAAAAAACAAACATTTTTCTTGTAGGTACAGGTTTGGGATTGTAGTTTCAAGGCCAGATCTGGATACCCTTTTCAGATTTCTTTTAGACTGTGTGAACAGGGACACTTTCGGAGTTGAGTAGATCAAGTTGGAAAAAGTGGTACAGGGTCGACCTTTTTCATAAGACGACATCAGAATGGAAAAATATTTCTAGGTTTTGTCCATCTCTGTGTTTCGGTTTGGTATCAACTGTCAGCATCTCCAGAAATAGTCTACAGATCTCCGAAAACAACAATCTTTGATCTGCCATTTTGTAAGGTTGGTACTTTCTCCTATTCTTTTCAATCACTATCATTAGTCATATTAATCAATCAAATTACAGAATTTAAGATCCCCTTTCTTGGTCTCTTTCCAAATAGTGGATTCATTTGTGTATTAACCCTTTGGGGTTGATCAAAATTGGATCTCCTATTTGTGTATTTGAGGGTGAAAGAAAGGAGCATCTTATCTTCCCTTAATCACAATCACAATTGCAATATAAAATCAATCAAATTCAAGAAAATGTAAATTGGGGTTAAGGAAATCAACACAAATAACAATTAACAATTCAAACCACCCCCATTTTTCTCCTTTAAGTTTTGGTGACATCTATTTCATATGTTACAGAAGCTTGAAAACACAGACACAAATTTGGAAAGACTGATTTTACAATATATTTCATCGTCTCTAAAAATAAAATTCTCTTCTATATATATAGGTCTTCAACCATCTTGGAATCCTTTTCAAAAGGATTCTATAAGCTTTGGATGGTCTCAGAAAACCTAACCCTAAAACTATAGAAGAGACAAAAGAGAAAGAGAGAGAAGAAGCGGTGGAATGACCAAGTCAAAAGATAAAAATAGATATTCTTTGTTCTCGTCCCGATCTAGCGACTTCATTTTGATAGTATACATGGTAGCTGGTAGTATTCATGTCGAGTCTGGATGACCATGCTCTTATATTCACCTACACTTTCCTTTTGCAACAACTGACTTCTTCATCTTCAATAGTGAGGCGCCAAGTACTCACCCTTACTCATCGTCCAAGAATTCTTCTTCAACTGCTGGCTTCTTTCTCTTGGGCGTGGTCATCAATTCCCATGCTTTCACTTCATCATCTAATGGCCATTTGAAGTCTTGAGTACTCTGTAATTGTACCTTTTACCTATCCCATCTAGCATTAGTGATGTTCTTAACATCTACTATAAACTTGTTGATGTCAGTTTCTGCCTTAAAAGCTTCATCCAATATCATATTGAATCTTTCTATATCCACATCTGTCCCAAAAATAAATGCCTCATCACTAGGCATTTTTCTGTCAAATTCATTCCTCCAGGAATCTAAGGCCTTTACTTGATCATCATCTCCCCTTAAGGAAGGAACAAATCTATTAAAGTCATCAGAGAAGAGGCTTAATTTAACCTCTATTTGATTCAATTTTCCTTTAAAGAATGAGAGAGAAATATTGACCCTTTTGATCTAATCTTCAACTTCTATCACTATCTCTGGCAAATATGATCTTAGGGATTGCAAAGATGCTAGCTTTTCAAACAATTGTACCCTAGTAGACCATTTAGTAAAATAAGGGTTCAAGATAGCTAGATGCCCCATGACCTCTGTATGCAAAGCTGGCAACTTATTATAGGCATTAAGTACAACATCACTCTTATCCTTCAGGATTTCAATTCTATGTTGTAAAACACCTCTTAATGCTCTCAAAGCAATTTCATTTCATTTCTCTCCCTCAACCTTTTCCTCAACCACCTCTTCTGACTTTGCCTTGTCTTCAATTTGTAGGGGCTGTGGTTGTACATGCACATACATCACCTCAGGCTTCTCTTCCAATTCTTTCATCAATATTTTTATCACCAGACCTTGCTGGTGCATTTATATATGGCACATCTCTCGATCTTTAGCCAATGCACTTGTCTCTTCTATCAATGTGCTACACTTTTCAGACAACTGTTTAGTTTTGTCCTCATTTAAGTGAGCCCAGTGTGTCATGATTTGGGATATTTCCAAATCCCCTGTATTCTACATTGTCCACACCATCTGACTACCAACCATATTCTCCTGGATGTTCACCACTTGGGGCTTTTGATCCTTTGGGCATAGGATCCACATTGCAAAAGCTTGAGACTTTGGGCTATACCCAAATCCTTTGATTACATCTCCCATCTGAACTTCACTGGCCATTTGGAGATCTAGCTATTTTCTTATCTGGTCAATTATGAAGGTAGATGCCAAATCCCATCCCTCAGCCAATAATATACCACTATATAGCACCAATTTCCTAGCCTCCTCAGGTGAAATGTCCTCACTTTCAGGATCATAAGACTGCAGAGCCACTAAAGCCTCATTTGTTATTGTCTCCTCACCATCAATTGTCAATTGAGCTCTTATATGCTCCTTCTTGTACCATCTTAGGAAGTCTTTAAAATCCTCAGTTTTGACAAAGTTGTCATCATTCAAAACTTATTGTTGATGGATCAATCTTTCATCAACACAGGCCGTAAGAGGCAATTCAACCTTATCCTCCAAATCAGGCTATTGCTTCTTGCCTTCCCTAATAAATTTCCTTAGGTTAAGATCATATAACCTATTCCTAGGTACTAGGGCTTTAGCCTTATCCCTTTTCTTATCTTGCCCCTCAACTGAAGGTTGACCTATTTCTACTTTCTGCCTCTAAGTAGTAGGCTCTTCTACGTCATCAGGTTGTGTCACCACTGTCAAATCAACAATGTGGCCCTTTGTTCCCTGTAGCTGTGGTACTTCAACAATATTCTACTGTGGTGGAACATATCTAGTAGGATGTGCATAATCATTGTCACTACTACTATCATATTTGTACTTTGAGTGATCTAGCCCTTGGGCACCTTTCTTGTCAAGAACAGTCTCAAGTTGTTCAGTAAGAACATAATAATTGTCTATCACAGCCTTAATCTTATCAAAATATGGGAGCTCAGGGTAAAAACACTCAAAATCCATCCCATTTCTCTTGTCTTGTCTTTCAAGATTTAACAGCTCTTGAATCCTCATTCTTCTTGTCTGAATATCATCTTCATCCAAAATGTTCCTTGTTGCATCTTCCTCTATGCATTCACAGTGAACATTGGTATTGGGGATTGTAGGAGTATACAATTTTCTCAGCCCTGCCATGAAGCCTTCCAGTTAAATATATCTATAAGGAGCTGCCCCCATTCTGCACCCTTCCAACCATTTGCCCACTGCATCAATAGCACCTTTGCCAATTGTAAAATTAAAAATTCTGAACTGCCTAGGGGTCAACGTCCCCTTCTTGTGTGGTGCAAAATTCTCATTGTATGTTAACAATAGCTGCCATATAAATTCCATTGCAGCCACTCTTGCTGGTACATAGTAAGGTAAGAGATGAGGTGCGTGAATACACCCATATACCCTGATGATAGTATAATTTTATTCCAAGAAGAAATCACCCCAATTATGTTTTCCCTCCCACTTATCAGTGTAGTCACATGGCCTTAGCAGTTGCATAATCTTTAGTGGGACCCTTGTCCTGCTAATGCCCAGACTTTGTATTATTGGATATACAATCCAATTCTGGAAAGCACAATAATCACAGTCCTTAGACGTGTAATTCCAAACCCTCACCCAAAATTGGATAGGATTAGGTCCTTCCTGGTAAAACCTCTGAGGGGTCAAATTATCCACATCCATGATCACAAAATTGAAAAATAACAAAAGATGCATAAGAATGGAATAATGGAAAAACTTGGGCTCCTTTTCCTTAGGGTCCTTCAACTTCTTCTTAGTTGCAATGAAACCCTCATGCATCTGATCAATGATATGCTGTATGTAATCATAACTAGTGCTAGAATGCACCTCTTGTAGATCTAGCACCATCATCAAAATGCCAGCATTTATCTTCTCTGCTTCTCCATCTATCCCTAGCACTCTACATAGGGCATAGGCGATATACTTAATGTAGAAGTGTAAATACTTATAGTAATATGGGCTTGTCCCAGACATAGGATCTAAATACTTTCTCACCTCCTTCAGCATATGTTTCTACAAATGTCCTCTAGCAATACCAGGCTTTAAATTATATCTTTGTTCCTACTTTGTTATGTCAATTTTGGTAGACATAGTGCTATATAAGCCAAAAGCTTGCATGAATGAATTTCTATTAAGGATCAGCAGGGCAGTGCCATCATTCCTTTTAATTGTTTTGAACAAAATATCATAATGGCTGGCAAGATCTAGGAACAAGTCTACATCTATGTAGACATCAGGAACAATTAATCTAGCTAAACCACAAGTCCAAGGGTTTGACACTGGGATAGCTTTATCAGAATTCTTGTAAAAGTAAGAAAAAGGTGAAAAACTTGTTGTTCCTGGAGTGTCAACATCTTCTATACCTTGATAATCATCTATGAGCACATTGGCATTTTCTCTTTTGTTCTGAGTTGAACCAGGAAGAAATCTGAGGAATTCATCAGAATAATTTGGTTTTCCCTTTGCCTCCTCTTCTACCTTTTCACCTCCACCACTAGTCGAAGCTACACTGACCACTCTGGTCATGTTTATCATGCTTGAATCTCTTCTTCTTCACCAATACTAAAACAAATCTATCTCTAAGATTCACCTACTCCCCTGTGCACAATTCTCAGGAAATGATGACTTTTAAACAATAGAAAACCCTGCAAATCTCTGAATTTTCTCTCTTTCAAAATCCATAGCTCTTCTCATTTTGAAATTCTAAAAGCAAGATGAATGAAAATGAATACACAATCAGCCCCTTATAGTAACCATTTGAAGTACATGGCTCATAATTTTGAAAACATCAATTTTGTGTTTAATTCAACATACTACGAAATTGATTGAAAACCTAGCCGTCGTTCCATGAGCATGACAGGAAATCAAATTCATAAAATTGAATCCTCAGAAAAACCTTATAGAATTTAAATGAGATGACATGTCTTCTTGTGATTGGCTCACTGTCACACATCTCAGCTACCCTTTTTTGCATAGTAATCAAAATCTAAGCCTGTCATTGGTCGATGAGTGACTCACATTGTCATATTTGATGTTGCCGCCTTTTCTTAATATTTGGTATCACGCGACCATGTGACTGCATACAATTTCTCTATCACTGACCCCAGTCCTTAACCCATGATTTTTCCAGCGACACACTGACTATACAACTTTCCTTACCTCTATTAACCAAATTTATCATCTAGTGATCACGCGACAATGAAGAAATCAAAGTTGCCAATGGTTAGCACTAACTCACATATTTTTTGGAGACTACGTGACTAACTGTCACTTTTAGCTTTCACGGTTGTCTCTTAGTCGCTAAATTTTTTCTTCCCTTTGCAAGACCTCGTGACTTCCCTTAGTCGCCTGATCGCAAAATACAAATGTTAAGTGTCAAAACCTTTTGAGACAACGTGACAGGTACTATGCCCTTTACTTCATCTGATGACTTCGCGATATATCCTTAGCTCTAAGTCAAGATTAATTTTCCTTTTAGACTCTGTTATTCTCAAACTTTGCAACCACCATAAGATTTTTTAATCACTTCATCTGACGGCTCCTGCCAAATTTCTAAGTAATCCATTATACCCTTAAAATCTTCAAAGACTTTGTGACAAACAAAAACCTTTAATTTAGTCTTGTAGTTGCTAAATAAACTCTTACCTTTTAGCGATCATGTGATAAGTCTTTGAAATCAACTTACCTTCTGACACATGTCTCATTGATCATTTATTTCCACATCACATAATGGAAAGTTGAGTCATCTCCTGAATCTGGCGACAATCCGACTGTGCTTTTACCTCAAACCGCATATGGTTAGTCACAAAGTCTCTAAAACTTTCACTTTACTGGCATCCTTTCTAGAGACCATGCGACTAAAGAGATCGTGATGTCTTGTGACAAACCTTTAGCTGTTGATAATTTCCTATGACATCACGACTTGTCTGTGGGTCCCTTCATATACTTCTGACCTGTTCACTGATCCCGAAACTACGTGATAAAAACTAAATCACAAAGTCTAGAAATGCCAAAGGAATATTCTAATTTTGAGTGAGACTACACGACACAAGCTAATCGCCAAGTCTGGAAGAAAAATGGAATATGCCATTCAAGTTTTGTCACTAGTTGATCAGAATGTAACACATGACTTAAGTACAACAAAAAGTAACAGCAAAACATAAGTGACAAACACGTTAGGGTTTCTTTTCAATTCAGAACACCAAAGAAGACCTAGGGTTTCAAGGTTTTTGCATAGTCTCATAGGTTCAGACTTGAAAACCAAAAAACTTTGACAGGCAAAAGGAATAAGAATTGAGAGACTTCTACTTTAAACATGAAATCAGAGAGAGAAGACCACAAAATTTTGGGAAACTAGCCAAAACCGGGAATACAACCAACAGTGGCTCTAATGAGGATTGGCTAAACATAGTTTATGGAAAAGAACCATAGAATCTTTGGTTGCAGACCACAACAAAAATGGAGCAGAACACCAAAAACAGAAAGGGAAATATTTACAGAACCTACAAATAGGGAAAGGAAAGACTTACATATGATACATATTTACTTGTGCACTACTTTGATTTTTACTTAAAGAAAGGCTTCAAAAATTTCCCATGCACAAACAAATCAAAACTTTTTCCCTCCATATTTTTCAATAAATATGAGTCTTTGCCAAAATGTTCTTAAATAATATAAGGTCCCAGCTATAAAGACTCAAATTTTTTGTGCTTACCTCTGTCCTCTGCCCTTGCATTCCATTGGAGAACAAAGTCACTAGCCTGAAACTTTCTGTTAGTAGCCCTTTTTTCAAACAAATACTTCATTTTTAGTTGTAACCTTATGTTCTCTCTCTGACTATCTCTCCTTGTTTCATCTAATTTTATCAACTGTATCATCCTGTCCTGCATCCAGTCAGAGACATCTAAATGTTCTTCTTGTATGAATTGGTAAATAGGTAGTAGATTGTTAATTGGCAACCTTGCTTGTAAACCATATACCAACTCAAAAGGGGACTTTCTGGTTTCCTTCTTGAGTGTTATCCTATCAGCCCAAAGAGCTAATTTCAATTTTGTGTGCCATGTTTTCTTATTTTGTTCTAGAGTCCTCTTCAGTATCTTCAATATACTTTTGTTACTAGACTCAGCTTGTCCATTAGCCTGTGGGTGATATGGGGATGAGTATGATATTATAATCCCATGTCTTTCATGAAAAATTGTCATTTCTTCTGATCTGAAACTCATAGCATTATCCATTACTAATTTACTAGGCACACCAAACTTGGTTAAAATGTTATCCATGAGAAACTCAGTAACCACCTTTCTTGTTGCTCTCCTAGTAGGGATAGATTCAATCCATTTAGGAAAGTGATTAGTGACCACCAATATCCAGCTATGCCCTTCCCTATATTTCTCTTGAAATTCACCAATAAAATCAATGCCCCACGTAGCAAAAGGAGCCTCAGTGCTCACTGGATTCAGCAAGAAAGCACCTGCAAATTTCAATTTGTTGGAAAACCTCTGACATGGTTGACATTTCCTGACATGAATATATGTATCTTTGAACAAGGTAGGCCAATAATACCCTGATCTCAAAATCTTATGGGCAGCGGTCTTAGCAGAAAAGTGACCTCCACATTCCCCTTCATGCATCTCAATCAGAACTTTCTCAGCTTGGTATTTGTCAAGGCACAAAAATAGTATACCATTCTTATCTTTCCAAAACAAATCTTCTTGGATCAAAATATACCTTTGAGTTTGCAATTTCAGACTCCTTTTCTGATTTTCAGACAAATGATCATGGCACTTAGCATTTTTGAGAAAGAAAACAATATCAGTATAATATGGTTGCCTTTCTATACTAGTATTATCTTGGTCATGTATTTCTGTGTGGTTCAGCTGTACTAAATCTAGGTTCTCTTCTATCATATGTTTTTCCAAGCCTTGTCCTCTTATTAATTTGGTGATATTGATTTCAAGGTTGAATTCTTGAATTCTTGTAATCCACTTACATCTCTTACCAGTTACCTCTGACTATGTAAGGATATCTTTTACTTCTGAATGAGGAACATTGGCCTGCACCTTAGCACAAACCAAGTAGGGCCTAAAATACTTTATAGCCTTTACCAATGCATAAGCCTTCTTTTCCATTATTTCATAGTTAAGCTCTACAGCCTACAAGGATCTACTATAAAAAGCTATGGGATGTTCAAAAACTTGTTCATCCTTTTGAAGCAATATGGCAGCAATTATATGAAATGAGGCAAATGAAAACAAAGAGAAAGGCTTAGTATAATCTGGAGATTTCAAAACTGGAGCCTCTTGCACTGCCTCTTTAATTCTTTCAAATGCTTGCTGAGCTTCTTCATTCCAAATAAAATTAGCATCTTTCTTTAACAATTTTACAATGGGTTTAACAATTTCTGCAAAATTGACTATAAATCTTCTGACAAAATTTATCTTTCCTAAATAGGATTGTACACCTTTTAGATTCTTTGGAGCAATCACTCTTTGAATTGCTTCCACTCTCTCAGGGTCTATCCTTACCCCTTCCCTGGACACTATATGTCCAAGCAACTTCCCTTCTTTGACTACAAAATTGCACTTCTTAGGCTTTAGTGAAACACCATATTCCAATGCTTTATTACAAATCTTACCGAAGTGGTCACAGTGATCAATAGCCCTTTTGGAATATGCAGTCAAGTCATCTTGATAAATAACCATAAATAGATCTATGAATTCGTTGAAAGCAACATCCATGGCTCTCTGAAAAGTTGCCTCTGCATTTATTAATCCAAAAGGCATTCTGATATACACATACATTCCCCAAGGAGTAGTAAATGCAATTTTATACTCCTGTGTTTCTTTAACTAAAACTTGGTTGTAACCCAAAAAACCATCCATCATGGACAAAAATTCACAACCAGTCACCTTATGCAACATTGCTTCCATATTTGGCAGTGAATAGTTATCTTTCAATGAAGCAATATTGAGGTTTCTGAAATCAACACACATTCTGATGTCACCATTTTTCTTTCTAACTGACCCTAGATTTGATACCCATGGTGAATGTCTGATGGGTTGAATTATCCTAGCATCTTTGAGTTTCATCAATTCTTGTTGCATATTGGGAGCCAACAAGGGGTTAATAGGCCTTTATTTTTTCCTGAATGGCTTTACATCTAACATCAAAGGGATTTCATGCTGAAAAAGGTCTTCTCTATATGCTTTCAAGTCATCATACGACCAAGCAAAGACATGTTTGTATTTTCTCAGTAGCTTGATCAGATTTATTCTTACATGAGACTCCACACCCTTCCCAATATAAACTATTTGAGGATTATTTTCTGATCCGAAGTTTATTTCTTCTAGATCCTCAATATTGGCATTGCTCAACTTTGATGTATCATTTTTCTAACTTATAAACAATGCCTCAAATTTAACCAAACCCCTAGGAATCTGATTAGAACTTAATTGGACAAATTCATTTCAAAAGATATAATCTTTTCCATCATCATGTTCCAGTAAGGAACCACAATCTATACTTTGGTTCTCATAATGATCTAAGCATTGCATGAATCTCAAAATATCTTGACCATCCCGGAACACCTACCAGTTTTATATGTTGTCTGGAACAACTGGTCTTGTTTTGACTTCAAGTATTGATACTCCATGTAAGGTCAAATCATCATTTTTCAGAGCCACAATTGCTAGAAAATCAGCCATAATATTTTTTGACCTTTCTAAACAATTTATATTAAAAGCATCAAACATTTCAAGTTGATCCCAAATAGCATGTTTTTACATTTTCAATCTATCATTCTTTATAGCATATTTAGATCTGACTTGTGCTACCACCAACTCAGAATCACCATAAACCTTTAAAAAAATTTTACCATGTTTGATAGCAATTTCAAGTCCTAAGAATAAAGCCTCATACTCTGTAGTATTGTTTGTACATTGGAAGGCTAACATAAATGAGTACTTAAAAGTTGTACCTAATGGAGATATCAACAATACTCCTGCCACTGATCCTTCTTTAGAGCAAGCACCATCAAAGTACATTTTCCATAATCCATCTTCTTGCAAGATTAATTCTTTGTTCAAAGGGTCAACTTCTTGATCTTTATGTTCATCTTTCTGCATTCTGAAATTTTCCATGTCTATGTCAATGCAACAGTTTACATTAGTATCCTCATATTTTTCTATCATGTGGGGAATTCGGCTCTCCCTCAAGACATTAACATTTTCTCCAGCAATGTTGAAAGTAGCATATGATAAATCATTTGTATACTACCACCCATTGAAGCACTCCATTTTCTTGATAACAACATGCCATAATGAGGTCGTATGTCAACCATAAGAACATTCATATTCATCACTACATCAGCACAAACTGCTAGTCTATAAGGCATAGCCTCAATAGTTCCAATTACAGGGACCTATCTAGAATCCATAGCTCTACATCTACCATGAGGTGTATCAACTTATAGCCCCATTGCCTTCATGATTTCAACTGGCATAACTGTATTAGAGGCTCCTAAATCAATCATACAATTCTTGAGCATTTTATCATTAATTATCAATGAGAGAAAAAATGGATCAACAACTTTTGGAGAAGAAGTTGCATTTAAGAATATTTGAGGAATTTCAGATGTCAACACCTCTACTTATTTTCCCTTGGTAGTTGGCTTGTTAGAAACCTCCATTGGACTCTGAACCTTTATTGTGGGTACACTATTTAATAATGACATTAACTTTTCCTTATGTTCTTTGATCCTCATCATTTCTAGAAACGGAACCTTAACTGTCATCTAGGACAGGCATTGACCCATATCTACTGGAGTATATCTCATATCTGAACACTTTTATTTATCAATATTAACATCATTTTCCTCATTGTGTTCCTTTTGAACTAACTCTTTTATCCTTGAATTTTCTATCTTTTGGGTAGGAACAATTTTATCTTGTCCTTTCAACTCTTCCTCTTGAACTACATCTGGCTCTATGGCTTTTGTAATAATCTTGTCCTTGTGTTTATTTACACTTTCACTAGGTCCTTTTTTCTGAACATACTTAGTGTCTACCTTATTTTCCTTTATAAAGACACCTAAATGTTGGCTACCAGCACCACCTACCACCCTGTTCCTTAGGTGGTAATTGCTTCTAGCTTTATTTACTAACTCTGCAGTGATTCTAGCCTTCTCTTCATCTGAAGCTTTCCTTATGAGTGGAACATCCTATCCATCTTGAGCATAACATCTTATACTGTCATTAGTTTCATCAGTTTCACTATCAGATAAGATCTGTTGGTGATGATTCTCAATCCTGTTTTGTGAGACATATGAATCATGATTTTGCTCCTCACTGTTTGAATCAACATCATGGCATGAAAAGGTATTTTTCATACTATGATCACATTGTTCCCCCTCATCTCTTTCATGTTCCTCACTTGCCCTTAAATCCAAGGAGACAACACAAAAGTTGGGGTCATGAGGGATGTCACAAGCCTCACACCAAGTATCCTCATTGCAGAAATGGACAAAATTTCTATGTAGGGGGTCTGGAGTCTTATTGTCTGTTTTTTCTTTTTTAGGTGCAATAACAAGCTTTCCATCTTTGAACTGAGTTCCATACGGATTATTTTGCATTTTGTTCTGAGGATTGTAAGTAGTATTGTAAGAAGGTCTATTATTCTGAGGATCTCTATATTCTTTATATTCTGGCTCTTTCAGATTGCTCTTACTAAACCTTGCATCATCCCTTCTGTTTAACTTACCGGATACTATTTTGTTCATTTCAATATTGACTTCTATTTTATAAGCATCAGTAAGAGTTCTAGGGTTTTTATCTCTAAGAGCATATCCCATCTTGGAATGAAAAGCATTTAAATAAGTTTCTAGATATACCTCTTCATCTAGCTTTATCTTCTGGTAAAGTTTGTGCATAACTCTTTGAAACCTTGTGTTAAACTCAGTAACCTCTTCATTGTAATTTTTCTTGATATTATTGAACTCATTCAATAAAAAGCCTTTATTTGTTTTGTCTCCATACTGATCTTTAA
>MU223418.1:91531-102177 GCA_018584345.1 Thuja plicata | reverse complement strand
AAAATTTGAAATTAACATTCACATTTTAAAGAACTTAAAGTGGCATAGAAAGAAATAAACATATGCTAACTAGGTTCTTTGAAGCATTAAAGTAATGTACTTACCTTATCATCAATCGAATTACTTTGTCCCACTCACTTCTTCATTTCTTTTTCCAGGATAGGGTCAGTGAGGCACTACATCTTTCATCGATCTTTTTATCACCAGACCTTGCTGGTGCATTTGTATATGGCACATCTCTAGATCTTTAGCCAATGCACTTGTCTCTTCTATCAATGTGCTACACTTTTCAGACAACTATTTAGCTTTGTCCTCATTTAAGTGAGCCCAGTGTGTCATGATTTGGGATATTTCCAAATCCCCTGTATTCTACATTGTCCACACCATCTGACTACCAACCATATTCTCTTGGATGTTCACCACTTGGGGCTTTTCATCCTTTGGGCATAGTCTCCACATTGCAAAAGCTTGAGACTTTGGGCTATACCCAAATCCTTTTATTACATCTCCCATCTGAACTTCACTAGCCATTTTGAGATCTGGTTTTTTTCTCATCTGGTCAATTACGAAGGCAGATGCCAAATCCCATTCCTCAACCAATAATATACCACTACCTAGCACAAATTTCCTAGCCTCTTCAGGTGAAATGTCCTCACTTTCAGGATCATAAGACTGTAGAGCCACTAAAGCCTCATTTGTTATTGTCTCCTCACCATCAATTGTCAATTGAGCTCTTATATTCTCCTTCTTGTACCATCTTAGGAAGTCTTTAAACTCCTCAGTTTTGACAAAGTTGTCATCATTCAAAAATTGTTGTTGATAGATCAATCTTTCATCAACACAGTCCTTAAGAGGCAATTCAACCTTATCCTCCAAATCAAGATGTTGATTCTTTCCTTCCCTAATCAATTTCCTTAGGTTATGATCATATAACCTATTCCCAGGTACTAGGGCTTTAGCCTTATCCCTTTTCTTATCTTTCCCCTCAACTGAAGGTTGACCTATTTCTACTTTCTACATCTTAGTAGTAGGCTCTTCTACGTCATCAGGTTGTGTCACCACTGTCAAATCAACAATGTGGCCCTCTGTTCCCTGCAGCTGTGGTACTTCAGCAGTATTCTACTATGGTGGAACATATCTAGTAGGACATGCATAATCACTATCACTACTACTATCATATTCGAACTCTGAGTGATCTGGCCCTTGGGCACCTTTCTTGTCAAGAACAGTCTCAAGCTGTTCAGTAAGCACATAATAATTGTCTATCATGGCCTTAATCTTATCAAAATATGGGAGATTAGGGTAAAAACTCCCAAAAGCCATCCCATTTCTCTTGATTTGTCTTTCAAGATTTAATAGCTCTTGAATCCTCATTCTTCTTTTTTGAATATCATTTTCATCCAAAATGTTCCTTGTTGCATCTTCCTCTATGCATTCACAGTGAACATTGGTATTGGGGATTGTAGGAGTATACAATTTTCTCACCCTTTCCATGAAGCCTTCCAGGTCAATATATCTATAAGGAATTGCCCCCATTCTGCACCCTTCCAACCACTGGCCCACTGCATCAATAGCACCTATGCCAATTGTAATATTAAAAATTCTGAATTGCCTAGGGCTCAAAGTCCCCTTCTTGTGTGGTGCAAAATGCTCATTGTCTGTTAACAATAGCTTCCATATAAATTCCATTGCAGCCACTCTTGCTGGTACATAGTAAGGTAAGAGATGAGGTGGGTGAATACACCCATATACCTTGATGATAGTATAATTTTCTTCCAAGAAGAAATTACCCCAATTATGTTTTCCCTCCCACTTATCAGTGTAGTCACATGGCCTTAGTAGTTGCATAATCTTTAGTGGGACCCTTGTCCTGCTGATGCCCAGACTTTTTATTATTGGATATAAAATCCAATTCTGGAAAGCACAATAATCACAGTTTTTAGATGTGTAATTCCAAACCCTCACCCAAAATTGGATAGGATTATGTCCTTCCTAGTAAAATCTCTGAGGGGTCAAATTATCCACATCCATGATCACAAAATTGAAAAATAATAGAAGATGCAGAAGAATGGAATAATGGAAAAACTTGGGCTCCTTTTCCTTAGGGTCCTTCAACTTCTTCTAAGTTGCAATGAAACCCTCATGCATCTGATCAATGATATGTTGTATGTAATCATAACTAGTGCTAGAATGCACCTTCTGTAGATCCAGCACCATCATCAAAATGCTAGCATTGATCTTCTCTGCTTCTCCATCTATCCCTAGCACTCTACATAGGGCATAGGTGATATACTTAACGTAGAAGTGTAAATCCTTATAGTAATATGGGCTTGTCCCAGACATAGGATCTAAATACTTTCTCACATCCTTTAGCATATGTTTCTGCAACTGTCCTCTAGCAATACCAGGCTTTAAATTATATCTTTGTTCCTACTTTGTTATGTCAATTTTGGTAGACATAGTGTTATATAAGCTAAAAGCTTGCATGAATGAATTTCTGTTAAGGATCAGCAGGGCAGTGCCATCATTATTTTTAATTGTTTTGTAAAAAATATCATAATGGCTGGCAAGATCTAGGAACAAGTCTACATCTATGTAGACATCAGGAACAATTAATCTAGATAAACCACAAGTCCAAGGGTTTGACACTGGGATAGCTTTATCAGAGTTCTTGTAAAAGTAAGAAAAAAGTGAAAAAACTATTGTTTGTGGAGTGTCAGCATCTCATATACCTCGATAATCATCTATGATCACATTGGAATTTTCTCTTTTGTTCTGAGTTGAACAAGGAAGCAATCTGAGGAATTCATCAGAATAATTTGGTTTTCCCTTTGCCTCCTCTTCTACCTTTTCACCTCCACCACTGGTCGAAGCTACACTGACCGCTCTACTCATGTTTACCATGTTTGAATCTCTTCTTATTTACCGATACTAAAATAAATCTATCTCTGAGATTCACCTACTCCCATGTGCACAATTCTCAGGAAATGATGACTTTTAAACAACAGAAAACCCTGCAAATCTCTGATTTTTCTCTCTTTTAGAATACTTAGCTCTTCTCATTTTGAAATTCTGAAAGCAAGATGAATGAAAATAAATACACAATCAGCCCCTTATAGTAACCGTTTGAAGTACATGACTCATAATTCAGAAAACATCAATTCTGTCTTTAATTCAACATACTGTGAAATTGATTGAAAACCTAGCTATAGTTCCATGAGCGTGATAGGAAATCAAATTCATAAAACTATATCCTTAGAAAAATGTTACAGAATTCAAATGAGATGACATGTCTCCTTGTGATTGGCTCACTGTCACACATCTCAGCTACCCTTTTTTGCATAGTAATCAAAATCTAAGCCTGTCAATGGTCGATGAGTGACTCACATTGTCATATCAGATACTATCGCCTTTTCTGAATATTTGGTATCAGGCGACCATGCGACTATATACAATTTTTCTATCGCTGACCCTAGTTCTTAACCCATGATTTTTCTGGAAACACAGTGTCTATACAAATTTCCTTACCTCTATTAACCAAAGTTATCATCTGGTGATCACGCGACAATGAAGAAATCAAAGTCGCCAATGGTGAGCACTAACTCACATCTTTTTTAGAGACTACATGACTAACTGTCACTTTTAGCTTTCACGATTATCTCTTAGTCACTAAATGGTTTCTTCCTTTTGCAAGACCCCATGACTACCCTTAGTTGCCCGATCGCAAAATACAAATGTAAAGTGTCAAAACCTTTTGAGACAATGCGATAGGTACTATGCCCTTTCTTCATCTGACGACTTCGCGACATATCCTTAGCTCTAACTCATGAGTACTTTTCCTTTTGGACTCTATTATTCTCAGACTTTGTGACCACCATAGGATTTTTTAATCACTTCATCCGACGGCTCCTGCCAAATTGCCAAGTAATCCATTATACCCTTAAAATCTTCAAAGACTTTGCGACAAACATAAACCCTTAATTTAGTCTCATAGTTGCTGAATAAATTCTTACCTTTTAGTGATCATGCGATAAGTCTTTTAAATCCACTTACCTTCTAACACATGTCTCATTGATCATTTATTTCCACATCGCATAATGGAAAGCTGAGCCATCTCCTGAATCTAGCGACAACCCAACTGTTCTTTTACCTCAAACCGCATATGGTTAGTCGCAAAGTCTCCAAAAATTTCACTTTATTGGCATCCTTTCTAGAGACCATGCAACTAAAGAGATCATGATGTCTTGTGACAAACCTTTAGCTGTTGATAATTTCCTGCAACATCACGACTTGTTTGTGGGTCCCTTCATATACTGTTGACCTATTCACTGATCCCGTGACTAAGCGATACAAACTAAATCATGAAGTCTGGAAATGCCAAAGGAATATTCTAATTTTGAGTGAGACTACATGATACAAGCTAATTGCCAAGTCTGGAAGAAAAAGGGAATATGCCATTCAAGTTATGCGACTAGGCGATCAGAATGTAACACATGACTTAAGTGAAACAAAAAGTAACAGTAAAACATAAGTGACAAACATGTTAGGGTTTATTTTCAATTTGAAACACCAAAGAAGACCTAGGGTTTCAAGGTTTTGCACATTCTCACAGATTCAAACTTGAAAACCCAAAAAAATTGAGAGGAAAAAGGAATAAGAACTGAGAGATTTCTTCTTTAAACACAAAATCAGAGAGAGAAGAAAACAAAATTTTGGGAAACTAGCCAAAATCGGGAATACAACCAACAGTGGCTCTAATGAGGATTGGCTAAACATAGTTTATGGCAAAGAACCATAGAATCTTGGGTTGTAGACCACAACAGAAATGGAGCAGAACACCAAAAATAGAAAGGGAAATATTTACAGAACCTACAAACAGGGAAAGGAAAGACTTACATATGATACATATTTACTCATGCACTACTTTCATTTTTACTTAAAGAAAGGCTTCAAAAATTGCCCATGCACAGGCAACTCAAAACTTTCTCCCTCCATATTTTTCAATAAATATGAGTCTTTGCCAAAATGTTCTGAAATAATATAAGGTCCCAGCCATAAAGACTCAAATTTTTTGTGCTTACCTCTATCCTCTGCCCTTGCATTCCATTGGAGAACTAAGTCACCAGCCTGAAACTTTTTTTTAGTAGCCCTTTTGTCAAACAAATACTTCATTTTTTGTTGTAACCTTATGTTCTCTCTCTAACTATCTCTCCTTGTTTCATCTAATTCTATCAACTGTATCATCTTGTCCTACATCCAGTCAGAGACATCTAAATGTTCTTCTTGTATGAATTGGTAAACAAGTAGTAGATTGTTAATTGGAAACCTTGCTTGTAAACCATATACCAACTCAAAAGGAGACTTGCCAGTTGCCTTCTTGAGTGTTATCCTATCAGCCCAAAGAGCTAATTTCAATTTTGTGTGCCATGTTTTCTTATTTTGTTCCAGAGTCCTCTTCAGTATCTTCAATATGTTTTTGTTACTAGACTCAGCTTGTCCATTAGCCTGTGCGTGATATGGGGATGAGTATGATATTATAATCCCATGTCTTTCACAAAAACTTGTCATTTCTTCTGATCTGAAACTCATAGCATTATCCATTACTAATTTACTAGGCACACCAAACCTGGTTAAAATGTTATCCATGAGAAACTCTGTAACCACCTTGCTTGTTGCTCTCCTAGTAGGGATAGCTTCAATCCATTTAGTAAAGTAATCAGTGACCACCAATATCTAGCTATTCCCTGCACTATATTTCTCTTGAAATTCACCAATAAAATCAATGCCCCACATAGCAAAAGGAGCCTCAGTGCTCACTGGATTCAGCAATAGAGCACCTACAAATTTCAATTTGTTGGAAAACCTCTGACATGGTTGACATTTCCTAACATGAATATACGTATCTTTGAAAAAGGTAGGCCAATAATACCCTGATCTCAAAATCTTATGGGCGGTGGTCTTATTAGAAAAGTGACCTCCGCATTCCCCTTCATGCATCTCAATCAGAACTTTCTCAGCTTGGTATTTGTCAAGGCACAACAATAGTATACCATTCTTATCTTTCCAAAACAAATCTCCTTGGATCAGAATATACCTTTGAGTTTGCAATTTCAGACTCCTTTTCTGATTTTCAGACAAATGATCAGGGCACTTAGAATTTTTGAGAAAGAAAACAATATTAGTATAATATGGTTGCCTTTCTATACTAGTAATAGCTTGGTCATGTATTTCTGTCTAGTTCAGCTGTACTAAATCTAGGTTCTCTTCTATCATAAGTTTTTCCAAGCCTTGTCCTCTTATTAATTTGGTGATATTGATTTCAAGGTTGAATTCTTGAATTCTTGTAATCCACTTACATCTCTTACCGGTTACCTCTGACTTAGTAAGGATATCTTTTACTACTGAATGAGGAACATAGGCCTGCACCTTAGCACAAAAAAAGTAGGGCCTAAAAGACTTTACAGGCTTTACCAATGCATAAGCCTACTTTTCCATTATTTCATAGTTAAGCTATGCAGCCTGCAAGGATCTACTATAAAAACCTATGGGATGTTCAAATCCTTGTTCATCCTTTTGAAGCAATATGGCAGCAATTGTATGAAATGAGGCAAATAAAAACAAAGAGAAAGGATTAGTGTAATCTGGAGATTTCAAAACTGGAGCCTCTTGCACTACCTCTTTAATTCTTTCAAATGCTTTCTGAGCTTCTTCATTTCAAACAAACTTAGTATCTTTCTTTAACAATTTTACAATGGGTTTAACAATTTCTGCAAAATTGACTATAAATCTTCTGACAAAATTTATCTTTCCTAAAAAGGATTGCACACCTTTTAGATTATTTGGAGCAATCACTCTTTGAATTTCTTCCACTCTCTCAGGGTCTATCCTTACCCCTTCCCTGGACACTATATGTCCAAGCAACTTCCCTTCTTTCACTGCAAAATTGCACTTCTTAGGATTCAGTGAAACACCATATTCCAATGCTTTATCAAAAATCTTACCCAAGTGCTCACAGTGATTAATAGCCCTTTTGGAATATGCAGTCAAGTCATCTTGATAAATAACCATAAATAGATCTATGAATTCGTTGAAAGCAACATCCATGGCTCTCTGAAAAGTTGCCCCTACATTTATTAATCCAAAAGGCATTCTGATATACACATATGTTCCCCAAGGAGTAGTAAATGCAGTTTTATACTGCTCTGTTTCTTTAACTAAAACCTAGTTGTAACCTGAAAAACCATCCATCATGGACAACAATTCACAACCAGTCACCTTATGCAACAGTGCTTCCATATTTGGCAGTGAATAGTTATCTTTCAATGAAGCAATATTGAGGTTTTTGAAATCAACACATAGTCTGATGTGATCATTTTTTCTTTCTAATTGGCACTAGATTTGATACCCATGTTGAATGTCTGATGGGTTGAATTATCCTAGCATCTTTGACTTTCATCAATTCTTGTTGCATATTGGGAGCCAACAAGGGGTTAATAGGCCTTTATTTTTTCCTGAATGGCTTTACATCTGACATCAAAGGGATTTCATGCTGAAAAAGGTCTTCTCTATATGCTTTCAAGTCATCATACGACCAAGCAAAGACATGTTTGTATTTTCTCAGTAGCTTGATCAGATTTATTCTTACATGAGACTCCAAACCCTTCCCAATATAAACTATTTGAGGATTATTTTCAGATTCAAAGTTTATTTCTTCTAGATCCTCAATATTGGCATTGCTCAACTTTGATGTATCATTTTTCAAACTTATAAACGATGCCTCAAGTTCAACCAAACCCCTAGGAATCTGATTAGAACTTAATTGGACAACTTCATTTCCAAAGATATAATCTTTTCCATCATCATGTTCCAATAAGGAGCAACAAACTATACTTTGGTTCTCATAATGATCTAAACATTGCATGAATCTCAAAATATCTTGATCATCCTGGAACACCTACCAGTTGTATATGTTGTCCGAAACAACTGGTCTTTTTTTGACTTCAAGTATTGATACTCCATGTAAGGTCAAATCATCATTTTTCAGAGCCACATTTGCTAGAAAATCAGCCATAATATTTTTTGACATTTCTAACCAATTTATATTAAAAGAATCAAACATTTCAAGTTGATCCCAAATAGCATGTTTGTACATTTTCAATCTATCATTCTTTACAGCATATTTAGATCTGACTTGTGCTACCACCAACTTGGAATCACCATAAACCTTTAAAAATTTTATACCATGTTTGATAGCAATTTCAAGTCCTAAGAATAAAGCCTCATACTCTGCAGTATTGTTTGTACATTGGAAGGCTAACAGAAATGAGTACTTAAAAGTTGTACCTGATGGAGATATCAACAATACTCCTTCCTCTGATCCTTCTTTAGAGCAAGCACCGTCAAAGTACATTTTCCATAATCCATCTTCCTGCAAGATTAATTCTTTGTTCAAAGGGTCAACTTCTTGATCTTTATGTTCATCTTTCAGCATTCTGAAATTTTCCATGTCTATGTCAATGCAACAGTTTACATTAGTATCCTCATATTTTTCTATCATGTGGGGAGTTTGGGTCTCCCTCAAGACATTAACGTTTTCTCCAGCAATGTTGAAAGTAGCATATGATAAATCATTTTGTATGCTACCAACCATTGAAACACTACATTTTCTTGATAACAACATGCCATAATGAGGTCGTATGTCAACCACAAGAACATTCATAGTCATCACTACATCAGGGCAAACTGCTAGTCTATAAGGCATAGCCTCAATAGTACCAATTATAGGGACCTCTCTAGAATCCATAGCTCTACATATGCAATGAGGTGTATCAACTTGTAGCCCCATTTCCTTCATGATTTCAACTGGCATAATTGTATTAGAGGCTCCTGAATCAATCATACAATTCTTGAACATTTTATCATTAATTATCAATGAGAGAAAAAATGGATCAACAACTTTTGGAGAAGAAGTTGCATTTAAGAATATTTGAGGAATTTCAGATGTCAACACCTCTACTTATTTTCCCTTGGTAATTGGATTCTTAGAAACCTCCACTAGACTTTGAACCTTTATCGTGGGTACACTGTTTAATAATGACATTACTTTTTCCTTATGTTCCTTGATCCTCATCGTTTCTAGAAACAGAACCTTAACTGTCATCTGGGACAGGCATTGACCCATATCTACTGGAGTATATCTCATATCTGAACACTTTGATTTATCAATAATAACATCATTTTCCTCATTGTGTTCCTTTTGAACTGACTCTTTTAACCTTTTATTTTCTATCTTTTGGGCAGGAATAATTTTTTCTTGTCCTTTCAACTCTTCCTCTTGAACTACATCTGGCTCTATGGCTTTTGTAATAATCTTGTCCTTGTGTTTATTTACACTTTCACTAGGTCCTTCTTTTTTCTGAACATACTTAGTGTCTGGCTTATTTTCCTTTATAAAGACACCTGAAGGTTGGCTACTAGCACCACCTACCACCCTATTCCTTAGGTGGTAATTGCTTATAGCTTTATTTACTAACTCTGCAGTGATTCTAGCCTTCTATTCATCTGAAGCTTTCCTTATGAGTGGAACATCCTTTCCATCTTGAGCATAACATCTTATACTGTCATCAGTTTCACTATCAGATAAGATCTGTTGGTGATGATTCTCAATCCTCTTTTGTGAGACATATGAATCATGATTTTCCTCCTCACTGTTTGAATCAACATCATGGCTTGAAAAGGTATTTGTCATACTATGATCACAGTGTTCCCCCTCATCTCTTTCATGTTCCTCACTTGCCCTTAAATCCAAGGAGACAACACAAAAGTTGGGGTTATGAGGGGCATCACAAGCCTCAATTGTTGCAGCTTCCATTTGTGCCTTTTCAAACATTTTTTCCATGGTCTCTTTTTCAGTTCTCAATTTTTCTAAATCAATTTCTAACTTAGACATTTGTTCTACCAAAGGCTTTTGAAGTTTAGGTTCTTGATGTCTATGTTCACCCATCTTTTGTTTACCCTTATTTATTTGTAAAGTAGAAGCTTTATGAGTGAATGATATTTCTTGATCCTTCTGAGACCTCTCTATATCTTTCATAGTTTGGTGTTTTAAAAATCTTTTTATATTGTTATCAAGATCCTTATGATAATTTCTTTTCTTTCTCATTTCCCTTTCCTTTTTCATTTGTTGAATTAGGGCGAGCTATTTCAAAATGAACTTCTCTTCATTTGCTAGCATATCAGAAGGGGCATCTTCTGAATCTGAACTAGGTGTAGTAATCTCCTCTCTCTCATTTGAAGTAGAAGTGACTATGGGTTTTTCTAATACTCTTTCAGCAGCCTCCTCGTATTCAAAAGTTTTTCCATCATGAGAATGCTGATTGGTATTCATATCTCTCCTGATATTAACCTCTTTACCATTTAAAGGTGTTTCATCCATATTAACTTGATTTCTCTTTTTCCTCCAAGACACTCCTATCCTTGAGGATGATGGGAGTCCCTCATGTAATAGCCTTTCAGGATAAGTTCTCACCCTTGACCTAGTATTCATTCTGAAAGACATTTATTTCTTTTGCACTAATCTCAGAGATGTTCCTTTTAGAGTCGCCACCCAATAACTTGGGATGAATACCTATCAAAGGGGTATCTTA
>MU223418.1:73430-91397 GCA_018584345.1 Thuja plicata | reverse complement strand
TTTTTCTTGCAACACTTACCTAATGATGACAGTATACCTTGTATACTTGAATGCAACCTCTTTTAGGCAAGAGAAAGGCTAATTTCTAAGGATTGGATAATATCCTTCTTCATTTTTGAGCTCCACACACTCAGGCAGGTTTTACCTTTTAAAAATTACTGATATTTTAGCCTATGTATTTGGTGGATTATTTCATTCACTGGTTATGCACCTAAAATGTCACTGTAACAACTTATAGAATAATTTAGAGATTACAATGATTGATTTGAAATAGAGTATTATAAGCTAGGCTATGGTTTTGATAACATGAACCAATGAGACAAGGATTTGCATCCTTCTTCCTTTTGTCTTGAGGAGGGATAACCCAATGATTCACTCTCTAAAGAATCAATAAAATGGACAATATCCTGCTGATATAAGTCCTTAATGAGTTCAGCTCATTTGTTTCAATAATAGGTGTGTTTTAATTGAAATAATTTTGAATAGTTTTGAAAACTTGGATGATGATAGATTATCAGACCAAGACCTAGATTAGTGCCTATCCTTTGGGTTACAGAGTCAAAAAGCTTAAAGTCTCACAAAAACAAAATAATGTAAGCTGCCTTACAACCTACATGAAATTCAGATAAGTTGCCTGAGAAATTATCTAGTTACCTCTAAAATACTGTATCAAATCTTTAAATACTGATATGCCTCCCAAAACCACTCACAAAACTTAGTTCTTTATATGAAAGAAACTTGTAAGTAATTAGATAGTTACCTTGTAACCAAAATGCTTCAGATTGCCTTACAACCTCAAGCATTAAAAGGCATACATAGGAAATAAAGAGACAACAATAGAGAAGAGTAAAATTGCATCATATTTTATTGATGCAATCCTTCTTTCATACATGAAAACACAGACACATTTAGAAAGACTGATTTTACAATATATTTCATCCTCTCTAAAAATACAACTCTCTTCTATATATATAGGTCTTCAACTATATTAGAATCCTTTTCAAAAGGATGCTACAAGCTTTGGATGGTCTCAGAAAACCTAACCCTAAAAATACAGAAGAGACAAAAGAGAAAGAGAGAGAAGAAGCGGTGGAATGACCAAGTCAAAAGATAAAAATAGATATTCTTTGTTCTTCTCCCGATCTAGCGACTTCATTTTGATAGTATGGATGGTAGCTGGTAGTATTCATGTCGAGTCTAGATGACCATGCTCTTATATTCACCTACACTTTCCTTTTTCAATAACTGACTCTTCATCTACAATAGTGAGGCACCAAGTATTCACCCTTACTCTTCGTCCAAGACTTCTTCTTCAACTACTGGCTTCTTTCTCTTGGGCATGGTCATCAATTCCAATGCTTTCACTTCATCATCTAATGGCCATTTGAAGTCTCAAGTACTCTATATTTATACCTTTTGCCTATCCCATCTAGCATCAGTGATGTTCTTAACATCTACAGAATCTTGTTGATGTTAGTTTTTGCCTTAAAAGCTTCATCCAATATCTTATTGAATCCTTCTATATCCACATCTGTCCCCGAAATAAATGCCTCATCACTAGGCATTTTGCTATCAAATTCATTCCTCCAGGCATCTAAGGCCTTTACTTGATCATCATCTCCCCTTAAGGAAGGAACAAATCTATTAAAGTCATCAGAGAAGAGGCTTAATTTAACCTTTATTTGATTCAATTTGCCTTCAAAGAATGAGAGAGCAATATTGACCCTTTTGATCTCATCTTCAAATTCTGTCACTATCTCTGGAAAATCTGATCTTAGGGTTTGCAAATATGCTAGCTTTTCAAATAATTGTACCCTAGTAGACCATTTAGTAAAATAAGGGTTCAAGATAGCCAGATGCCCCATGACCTTTGTATGCAAAGCTTGCAACTTATTATAGGCATTAAGTACAACATCACTCTTATCCTTTAGGATTTCAATTCTATGTTGTAAAACACCTCTTAATGCTCTCAAAGCAATTTCATTTCATTTATCTCCCTCAACCTTTCCCTCAACCACCTCTTCTGACTTTTCCTTGTCTTCAATTTGTAGGGGCTATGGTTGTACAGGCACATACATCACCTCAGGCTTCTCTTCCAATTCTTTCATCAATATTTTTATCACCAGACCTTGCTGGTGCATTTGTATATGGCACATCTCTCAATCTTTAGCCAATGCACTTGTCTCTTCTATCAATGTGCTACACTTTTGAGACAATTGTTTAGTTTTATCCTCATTTAAGCGAGCCTAGTGTGTGATGATTTCAGATATTTCCAAATGCCCTGTATTATACATTGTCCACACCATCTGACTACCAACCATATTCTCTTGGATGTTCATCACTTGGGGCTTTTGATCCTTTGGGCATAGGCTCCACATTGCAAAAGCTTGAGACTTTGGGCTATACCCAAATCCTTTGATTACATCTCCCATATGAACTTCACTAGCCATTTTGAGATCTGACTATTTTCTTATCTGGTCAATTATGAAGGCAGATGCCAAATCCCATGCCTCAGCCAATAATATACCACTGCCTAGCACCAATTTCCTTGCCTCCTTAGGTGAAATATCCTCACTTTCAGGATCATAAGACTATAGAGCCACAAAAGCCTCATTTATTATTGTCTCCTCACCATCAATTGTCAATTGAGCTCTTATATGCTCCTTCTTGTACCATCTTATGAAGTCTTTAAACTCCTCAGTTTTGACAAAGTTGTCATCATTCAAAAATTGTTGTTGATATCAATATTTCATGAACACAGGCCTTAAGAGGCAATTCAACCTTATCCTCCAAATCAGGTTGTTGCTTCTTGCCTTCCCTAATCAATTTTCTTAGGTTGTGATCATATAACCTAATCCAAGGTACTAGGGATTTAGCCTTATCCCTTTTCTTATCTTTCCCCTCAACTGAAGGTTGACCTATTTCTACTTTCTGCCTCTTAGCAGTAGGCTCTTCTACATCATCAGGTTGTGTCACCACTGTCAAATCAACAATGTGGCCCTCTATTCCCTGTAGCTATGGTACTTCAGCAATATTCTGCTATGGTGGAACATATCTAGTAGGATGTGCATAATCACTATCACTACTACTATCATATTTGGACTCTGAGTGATCTGGCCCTTGGGCACCTTTCGTGTCAAGAACACTCTCAAGTTGTTCAGTAAGCACATAATAATTGTCTATCATGGCCTTAATCTTATCAAAATATGGGAGATCAGGGTATAAACCCCAAAAAGCCATCCCACTTCTCTTGATTTGTATTTCAAGATTTAACAAATCCTAAATCATCATTCTTCTTGTCTGAATATCATCTTCATCTAGAATGTTCCTTGTTACGTCTTCCTCTATGCATTCACAGTGAACATTGGTATTGGGGATTGTAGGAGTATACAATTTTCTCACCCCTGCCGTGAAGCCTTCCAGGTCAATATATCTATAAGTTTCTGCCCCCATTCTGCACCCTTCCAACCACTGGCCCACTGCATTAATAGCACCTTTGCCAATTGTAAAATTAAAATTTTTGAGCTGCCTAGGGGTCAAAGTCCCCTTCTTGTGTGGTGCAAAATGCTCATTGTCTGTTAACAATAGCTGCGATATAATTTCCATTGCAGCCACTCTTGCTGGTACATAGTAAGGTAAGAGATGACGTGGGCGAATACACCCATATACCCTGATGATAGTATAATTTTCTTCCAAGAAGAAATCACCCAAATTATGTTTTCCTCCCACTTATCATTGTAGTCACATGGCCTTAGCAGTTGCATAATCTTTAGTGGGACCCTTGTCCTGCTGATGCCCAGACTTTGTATTATTGGATATACAATCCAATTCTGGAAAGCACAATAATCACAGTCCTTAGACGTGTAATTCCAAACCCTCACCCAAAATTGGATAGGATTAGGTCCTTCCTGGTAAAACCTTTCAGGGGTCAAATTATCCACATCCATGATCACAAAATTGAAAAATAACAGAAGATGCATAAGAATGGAATAATGGAAAAACTTGGGCTCCTTTTCCTAAGGGTCCTTCAACTTCTTGTGAGTTGCAATGAAACCCTCATGCATCTGATCAATGATATGCTGTATGTAATCATAACTAGTGCTAGAATGCACCTCCTGTAGATCCAGCACCATCATCAAGATGCTAGCATTGATCTTCTCTGCTTCTCCATCTATCCCTAGCACTCTACATAGGGCGTAGGCGATATACTTAACGTAGAAGTGTAAATCCTTATAGTAATATGGGCTTGTCCCAGACATAGGATCTAAATACTTTCTCACCTCCTTCAGCATATGTTTCTGCAACTTTCCTCTAGCAATACCAGGCTTTAAATTATATCTTTGTTCCTACTTGTTATGTTAATTTTGGTAGACATTTTTCTTTATAAGCCAAAGGCTTGCATGAATGAATTTCTGTTATGGATCAGTAGGGCAGTGCCATCATTGCTTTTAATTGTTTTGGACAAAATATCATAATGGCTGGAAAGATCTAGGAACAAGTCTACATCTATGTAGACATCAGGAACAATTAATCTAGCTAAACCACAAGTCCAAGGGTTTGACACTGGGATAGCTTTATCAGAATTCTTATAAAAGTAAGAAAAAAGTGAAAAACCTATTGTTCCTAGAGTGTCAGCATCTCGTATACCTCAATAATCTTCTATGAGCACATTGGCATTTTCTTTTTTGTCCTGAGTTGAACCAGGAAGCAATCTAAGGAATTCATCAGAATAATTTTGTTTTCCCTTTGCCTCCTCTTCTACCTTTTCACCTCCACCACTAGTCGAAGCTACACTGACCGCTCTGCTCATGTTTACCATGCTTAATCTTTTCTTCTTTACCGATACTAAAACAAATCTATCTCTAAGATTCACCTACTCCCTTGTGCACAATTCTCAGGAAATAATGACTTTTAAACAACAAAAACCCTGCAAATCTCTGATTTTTCACTGTTTCAGAATACTTAGCTCTTCTTGTTTTGAAATTCTGAAAGCAAGATAAATGAAAATGAATACACAATCAGCCCCTTATAGTAACCGTTTTAAGTACATGACTCATAATTTGGAAAACATCAATTCTGTCTTTAATTCAACATACTGTGAAATTGATTGAAAACCTAGCCGTAGTTCCATGAGCGTGACAGGAAATCAAATTCATAAAATTGAATCCTCAGAAAAACCTTACAGAATTCAAATGAGATGACATGTCTTCTTGTGATTGGCTCACTATCACACATCTCAGCTACCCTTTTTTTAACAGTAATCAAATTCTAAGCCTGTCATTGGTTGATGAGTGACTCACATTGTCATATCAAATACTGCCACCTTTTCTTAATATTCGGTATCAGGCGACCATGCGACTGCATACAATTTCTCTGTCACTGACCCCTTTCCTTAACTCATGATTTTTCTAGAGACACAGTGACTATACAACTTTCCTTACCTCTGTTAACCAAATTTATCATCTGGAGATCACACGACAATGAAGAAATCAAAGTCGCTAATGGTTAGCACTAACTCACATCTTTTTTGGAGAGTACATGACTAACTATCACTTTTAGCTTTCATGGTTGTCTCTCAGTTGCTAAATTTTTTTTTCCCTTTGTAAGACCCTGTGACTACCCTTAGTTTCCCAATCACAAAATACAAATGTTAAGTGTCAAAACCTTTTGAGACAATGCGACAGGTACTATGCCCTTTACTTCATCTGATGACTTCACGACATATCCTTAGCTCTAAGTCGCGAGTACTTTTCCTTTTGGACTCTGTTATTCTCATACTTTGTGACCAACATAGGATTTTTTAATTACTTCATCTGAAGGCTCCCACCAAATTTCCAAGTAATCCATTATACCCTTAAAATATTCAAAGACTTTGCGACAAACAAAAACCCTTAATTTAGTCTCATAGTCGCTGAATAAATTCTTACCTTTTAGTGATCATGCAATAAGTCTTTGAAATCCACTTACCTTCTAACACATGTCTCATTAATCATTTATTTCCACATTGCATAATGGAAAGTTGAGTCATCTCCTAAATCTAGCGACAACCCGTCTGTGCTTTTACCTCAAACCACATATGGTTAGTCGCAAAGTCTCTAAAACTTTCACTTTACTCACATCCTTTCTAGAGACCATGTGACTAAAGAGATCACGATGTCTTGTGACAAACCTTTAGCTGCTGATAATTTCCTATAACATCACGACTTGTCTGTGGATCCCTTCATATACTGCTGGCCTGTTCACTGATCCCGTGACTACGTGATACAAACTAAATCATGAAGTCTAGAAATGCCAAAGGAATATTCTAATTTTGAGTGAGACTACGCGACACAAGCTAGTCACCAAGTCTATAAGAAAAAGGGAATATGCCATTCAAGTTATGCGACTAGGTGATCAGAATGTAACACATGACTTAAGTGAAACAAAAAGTAACAGCAAAACATAAGTGACAAACATGTTAGGGTTTCTTTTCAATTCAGGACACCAAAGAAGACCTAGGGATTCAAGGTTTTTGCACATTCTCATAGATTTAGACTTGAAAACCTGAAAACTTTGATAGAAAAAGGAATAAGAACTGAGAGACTTCTTCTTTAAACATGAAATCAGAGAGAGAAGACCACAAAATTTTGGGAAACTAGCCAAAACCAAGAATACAACCAACAGAGTAAACCATCAAATCATCAAGATAAATCACTATAATTCTATTTTTCATGTCCACAAAGGAAGAATCCATAGCTCTTTGAAAGGTCTCTGATCAACCCGAAGGGCATTCTACTATAAGAAAATGTCCCCCATGGCATGGTGAAAGTGGTTTTGTGTTTGTCTTCATCTAACATGCTCACCTGATTATACCCTAAAAACCTGTAAACAAGAGACATCATCTTTGAATCCGGCCACCATCTTTAAAACATGTTCCATCTTGGGTAGGAAATAATTATCCTTCAGGCTAGCCTGATTTAAATTGTGGGAATCCACACAAATCCTTATTTATCAATTTTTATTTCTCACCAGGAAAAAATTTTCAATCCATGTTGAGTGATGGATAGGATAAATAATTCTTTCTTTTAGCATCTTGTCTACCTCCGTCAGAATTGCTTCTGATACTTTAGGATTATAGCTTCAAAGTTTTTTTTGAAAGGGATCTGACTCCAATTTAAGGGGAATATGATGACTAAATTCTCCTTTATAGAAATCCTTAAGATCATCGTAGTTCCAGGAAAACACATGGACATATAGGCTATCAGCAAGACTTGGAGGTTTTTCTTTTCCTAAATAGATAAGGTTTTACCTATAGATATCCACCAAGGTTCAGCTACGGTACCAATGTTTATTTTTTCATACTCTTTCAGTACGTTTGAATGTGAGCCTTTTCTTGAAATGAAACTATCATCCTTCCATGAAAGCAAATTTCTAGGTAAAAAAACCCTTTGGGAATTTTATTACTCTTCAATTGAACAACTTCTTCTACTAGTGAGAACACAGAACTGGACTCTTCACACCTTTCACTCATTCCTTCAAAGTAAGTGGATGAGAAAAATTCTACACCTATCATGAAATCTTTGATTCAGGCATCATCTTCAAACACTTGCAGATGTTCAATGTTATCAGGAACCGCAGTTCTATATATCATCTCAATCCTATATGTATCTATTTTGAAATCCAAATGAGGAAGCAATAGGGATGCCGATACTGCCAGAGAATCTGCCCTTGAATTCAAATTTCTGGGAATTTCCTCTATGGAAAAGGCTTTAAAGGCTTAAATTTCATCCCATAATAAGTCCCTATAATGTTTCAGGTGTTCATTCTTTATAGTGAATTGGCCTTTCACCTGCTTAATTATCAGTTCAGCATCACCTCTCACAACAATTTCTTTAATCCCCAGTACCCTTGCCTCTCATAAACCTAATAATAGAGCCTCATACTCTGCAGTATTATTGGTGTTTTTAAAGTCCAGTTTAAAAGAGAAAGGAATATATTCATCATCTAGGCCCTTAAGCACCACACCAGCTCCAAACCCTGCACTGGCACAACTACCATCAAATTCCATTGAACAAATTTGTTCCTTTTTACCATAGAGTGCAGGAACAGGGGATGTCTCATCTGAGAAAATCATATAATTACCAAACTCACAATATTGAAAAAGGATTTGTGCTTTTGGATCATCAAATGGGAAGACAATATACTTATTTTTTGTTTTAGGTTTGAGTTTGACCTTTTTCTTCCCTATAGGGATAGTAGCTTCTGACCAATCCATCTTGATTTCTCCACCCATGTCTCTACAAAAAGTTCTGCTTAATAGCATCCCATAGCTTGCATGTATATCTGTGACTAAAATGGTTAAATTTAACCTTTTTTCTGGGTAAGATACTAAAATAGCTTGGGCATCTTTCACTTGACCAATCAAAGGTACTTGTTTACCATCCATGGAATAGCATCTTCCAAAGGTTTTTGTCAGAGTCAATCCCAGGGATTTGGCAACAGATGATGGCATGATATTATCAGAAGCACCCAAATATATGATACAATTACTCAACTTGAGGCCATTAAGGAGTAAGGAAATATAGAATGGATCAAGTTTTCTCATATCATCAATTCACATTTCATTTCCGAGGTAGTTGCAGTGGCTGAATTATTTTGGTTCATAACAATAGGGGGTACAACTGTGGGATTTTGTACAAAATAATTGGCTTGGTCTGTGGCACATTAGTTGGTTTGGGAGGAATGTGATGCATCTACTTGGACATATCTAACCAAATTATCAATTTCTTTTGGATTTAATTTTAAATATTCTACAAGGGAGATTTGTATGGCAGAGGATTTACAAAATTTAACTATATCAAAAGAAGACATGCCATCATTTTTTTGTAAAACTTTCAAATCATGAACTTTAGTACTAGAAGGGTAAAGATTACTCACTGGTTCATGAGCCTTCTAAAAGGTACCAGATGATGTGGGAGCATGCTTATAATTATTTTGATTACAAGGTAGTATAGCACATGTTGGATCTTCAAGAGTGACTAGAATATCTCCTCTTTCAGAGTCAGATTCGTATTCTAAATAGTATGAGCCAGAGTCGCCAAGTCTCTCTTGAGCTATTTACTCTACTGTACACTACCCTAACACATCTTTAGTTTCCTCCATTTGAATATGTCTCAACATATCTGGGCAGGAACTTCCATCATGATATGTTGTTAGGTGAAATGAACACATAACTACTTCTTTTGGAGAAGCCTCTAGGGATAGCCTCGGCTGAGTTGGGGACAAAAGAGGAGTTTTATTTTTCCATTGGTTGGGTTTCTTCTGACTAGTGTCTTGGTACATGGGAGGATAGGAAGATCCCTACTTAGATAATTACCTTTTCAAGGAAATGACATCATTCATAAGTCTTTGGACAACTGGGTCTGTGGATGAGGAAGTTGAGGCTTGGGAATGGGGTGTTTGCACATCTTTTCTCCATTTGCTTGTTGTGATAAGGTCATTCTCCAATTTAGTGGCTTGGCTTGGGGTAGTGTCCAAATCTATGGGCTTACTTCTTCTCAAGTGAAAACCTATGTCTGGGGGCATAGATTTCACAAAAAAACATTGTTGGTTTTTTGGAGTCAGTCTTTTGGCAGCAGGGATTTTATGAATCACCTTGTTATTCTGAGCCACTTGGTCCCTCATAGGCTCATGGATTTCCTTCTTCATTTGTATGAATTTTGCCAACAGGTAATGATCATCATTAGTGCCCTTGAAATGATTTTTGAACGCTATCTTCATGGTTTTCCAATTTGTTATAGATCCTCCGGGCAAATGACCGAACCATTCTATAGCTCCCTCTCTTAAGGATTGGGCGAAAAGCCTAATAGCTACATCTTCATGTTGTACCACTAAAATAGAGGTTGCTACACAAAATACATTGAAGTGTTCATCTAATGAAACTTTACCATCTCCAAAAAATTTACCTGAAGAATGTCTTTAATACCCTTAGGAAGGGCATAATGAGCACCAAGTGCTAGAGGGCTGACTGTTGCGCCCCATGGTTGCACCATGACTATGACTGGAAAGATAGTTACAAATTGGGGGGGGGGGGGGCTTGAATGCTAGATAAGTTCAAAGATTTCCAGAAATTAGTAGATAAAGCAATATTTTATTGAGCCTTAGGCAGGGAAGGAGGTTTTCTCTTAGCTTTCGGCTTTGGAACATAGGCGGTTGGGAATTGAAGGTTTTGTAAACTTTTATAAATAGTACCAAAGATTCCCTCCCTCCTTTGGGACCTAGTATACAATTAAGACTCCAATATTATATTTTCTATTTCCTTTTGATAGCTCTATCAACAATTTGTGCTTCCTAAGCTATTGGGAGACTTCAAATCCACTCCCTTATATCTTCCTCTTCTTCAAAGAATAAGAGAACTTGTTGGTACTGATGATGGATAGTCCTTAAATTCCAAGCAAGGGTGTTCAAATAAGAAACTATATCTTCTTGGGTGTCTTGAAAGTTAAGATCTGGTTGAATAACAGGAGGTAAATTCTCATGGTTAGGTATTACTACAGCTGGTAGCACCATAACTATTCATCAAAGAAAGCATTAAAAATAGGTCTACAATGTTTAGCGTACCCTAGTAGAGTCACCAAAAATTTGTTAGTGAATATATTTTTCTTTCAGTAAATCTTTTACAGGAAAAATCTATGGAAATTTTGAAAGACAAATGAAACTAATAGTTGGGTAAGTGATCTAAGCTCACTTTCCTCTAAATTTGAATTTAAGTATAGGTCCCTAGAAATGTTTTATCAATAATATCCACTTTTTAGTTTCAACTTTAAACCCAAAAGCTTATAAAGGTTACTTCACCATTCATAGATTAGAAGTATTGCAGAAACACCTTAGGAAAGATAGCAGAAACAAAAAGGACAGAAAAAGCACAGTTTTTCCTTCAACATATTCAAATGAGAATAGATAACTAATCAGCAATAAGGCAAAAAAATATAGATAAAACCAAGCTATTATGAATCCAAAGACATATACATCATAGAGTAAAAAAAATTCCAACACAGTACACTTTCTCTTTTCTTTCAAATGACACAGATTTGAAAAATGTAACTGTAATGTATTTCAAAATTATTACACAGGAAACCATATGAAGTCTATTCTTTCAATAGTATCAAATTCACTCACATCTATACCTATAAGATTTAAACTAAAAACTATCACAACAAAATTAAAATATCTAGTTACGATCAGTTTTTCTCCTTTTTCCGAACCCTTCTAAAGTTTTCAGCATCACTACTTATAGTTTTAAAACACCGAGAGGTCTCCCTTAAAACTTGACCTCTCAGGTAGTTAGTTATTAAACAAAACTAGAAGAAAAAGGACACACGTCCTTGGGAGTTTTCATGTTAATTCAAATAAAAACTAACTGTCTAAATCTGGTTCTTTGTCCCCCGCATGATCCTCGCTTCCCACTGGGCTTCCTTCTTCTTCAGAAATTGACTAAGTAGGCTTACATTCCTTGTACACTTGGATCAGCTCCTTTGAAAACTATAGATGCGAGATCTTTGAATTTACAATCCGAGCCATTGAGGCCTCCTTGCTCCACTTCAATTTCTTCACTTTTTACACCAGCCCTAGCAATTGATCAACACACAGGTATAACATTGATTCAATCCTTTCCATTTGAGTTAGGTCCATGGATTTAAGAGTAGCCTTTTATTTTATTATCTTCATAGCATATTCAAAGGCTTCTAGGGCCCCTTTCAATTCCTGTTCACCATAGGTTATTTGATAGGAATAGGTGAAGTTGTTGACCCTCAGTTTGTTAAGAGTGACTCATGAATCTATTTAGCCTCGACCTCATATTATTTATTTTCTATGATGGTGCTTCTTATAATAGACATACACCAGCTGGTGTTCTTTCTAAGTATGAATAAAATTTATTCTTCGGTGGATTACAGAGATTTCTCTGTGCAAAATTTATTGAAGTCATACCTCTCTATTTCTAGGAATTTCCTCATAGCTAAGACCCATTTTTCTTCTCCTCCATCCCAAACTATTGCTGAGTCTAAAATTATCCCATTATGGCTTATGTATCATGGGGGACTCTAGGAAAGTATTTAATTTACTACTAACCACTACTGAGTACTTGGGACATCCACTCATCAATCGAAGAGACCAAAGTTCGGCCACGTTGAACTTGATTTAGCAAATTTTTTCTTTTTGTGGAATTTGGATTGAATTCTTGTAGGGATTGGATCAAAGGCATGGCATCAAAGTTGCAGAAAGTGTTTATGAACTAGGATAGTCACACTATTGTCTACTTCATATCTTTCTTTTCTTTGTTGTCCCACCAAGATGTCATTTACATTTGCTGGGATGTCTCCTTAAACAGGTGATTCTTCCCTACCCTATCCATAGTTCCTAATTCAATCTTGGTGACTTTGAAATCTTCCGCCACCATATCCTGGTTCTCCTCTTTTGGCCTATAGGTGGCCACTTCAGTTGTCCAATTTCCAATTTTTGCATCAGAGAACATCTGTGTAGTGCTCTTGACTTTTTTTTTGCTTTGGGAGTCTTTTGAATGTACTTGTTGACAATGTCCGGCACTGGAATAGAGACAGGAACCAGGATTCATTTGTTGTTTACTAAGGTAGTCAACCATTTTGGGGTGGTACTTTTTGTAGCTGGTTGCTTGAACTTCTTTGCAGGAGTGTCCATCATATCTAAGGTCACATTATCTAGATCAAAGAGATCTTTCCCTATCTGCTCATATTTTCCAATTTGATAACTCATATCCCCAAATTTATCATCCTCCAAGTTGATTGTTTCCACATTTTCCTAAGTCATCTTCTCTTTAATTTGAGACCAGGTCTTTGATCTAGTGATTTTTTTAGGTGAATTTGCAGGTGGGGACTCTGCAACAAATTTCTTCCTGGAACTCTTAGTACGCTGCTTGCCCGATGAATTTGCATTATCAATTGGTTTATGACGATTAGAAATAGAGGCAGGGGAATATAAAGGTGAAGATTTAACTTCAATTGACTTAGGAATAGATTGTTTTCTTCTTTCTTGCAGCCATTCCTCGATTAATTGAATCACATATTGTGTCCTGCGTTTAATATCATCTTCTTCTTCCATTGACCAATCAATATCATATTCTTCGTTTCCTAGGGGTCTTTTGAAATTTTGTTTAATTAAGTTTGAACCATCATTTTTCACACCTTCTACATTGAATTTCAACCTCATGGATAAAATTTGGGATATGCAGAGTCGGCTATGATCCCTCTCCTTAACCTAAGACTCATCATGACAATCCTCCCATAAATCTTCTAGATGGGGAACTGGGAACATATGGGACCTAAGTCCTAGACTCCCACTGTAAAATTTCTTGTTGTCAAAAATTTCTCTCTGTACAATATTTGAAATCAAAATGGTTCAAATCTCTCCCTATTCTTATTGCATCTTCCATAGAAAAACATAAGAATTTACCTAGCTGCAATGGGAACACTTTCTCCCATTCCTCTTCAGGAAGAAATCATCTAAGTAAAGTGGCAAGTTTCCTACATGCCTGTGCAATAATAAAGCAATCAAAAGCATACCTAGGAAAACTTGTAGGAGGATCTTCAAAGCCACCGACCCTAACCTAGGTGAATCTAGGGAACTAAGTGTAGAAGCTCCCATATTTGGTTACAAATCCCTAAGCTTCATAACTCATTCTTCTGGCAGAATCCCCAGTCAACTCAAAATAGAGTTTTCCCATAAAAGTGTCATGCACTCTTCTATAGTTTTGAATTATATTTTTTTTGTGAAGATTAGGAAAATACTCATAAACACACATACCATCAGACCAAGGTTCATGAATCATCCTGTCCCATCATCTAGTACATGCTAAACAGTGAGTTTTGAATTGTTAAGTTGCTCCCTCATGGGACCAACAATCAATTCATCCCAATCCATTATATGTTTTCCTTCTACAATAATTTGAATATAACAAAACAACCAATCTGAGAAGAAATAAGACTCTTGTGACCCTCTAGCTCTCTGCAACATCACCATGACATCGCTAATATATAGGTGCACATGACTTCTATTAAAATCTTTGGGAAAATGGAAACCTCCCCTCTAAGGGTTCAATAACCATAGCAGTGTGATTTTCATCTGCATTTACTTTGAATTTAATGAGGGATTGTGCAGGGGAGAAAGTGGAAAAGTTTTTCTCTGGAATTTGGAAAGCTAGAGAAATAATTTCCCTATTAAGATCCAACAAGAAACTACCATCCTTTTTGAGAATTGACTCAGTCTGCTAATCATAGTTACGAATACACTCATGAACTAGCTTGGGAAAAATTACTGCACAAGGAAAAGAAGTAGCAACGTATAGTCCGTTATGCAGGATTTCCAAAGCTGGGACATTCTTTTCTAAGGAACTAGAAAGTCTATTAGAAACTCCTTCTCTATCATACCCTCCTAAATTAGTGTTTTTATAATGGGGCTTTTGTAAACTAGACTAGAAATGCTTCCAAACAAGTGGAAGGTGGACTTCATACTTGCAAAAACAAACTGATAACTGCCATAGAATCCTCTGTATATTTCACAAGATTAAATTAAAACACTGTAGGGAATGTGACCTGACTCACCTTGTTCATGTAGAAACCTCTTAACACTGCAGCTCCAAAAACCTTACCTTCAGTCAACATATATACCGACAATGACAGTGTTTCAAAAAGAATGAATGCAAAGAAAGGTTTAAATACATAATACAAAGGATTTGATCATTAATTACCAATATTTAAGGCAATAAAGGCTAAGGGAATGAAATGATAGTTTACGCATACAATTAATTAATGTCACTCATGCAATGTTTCATGTCATATGGATTAATAATTGAATTTGACAGCTTGGATGCATTTAACCGCTACTACTATTCTTTCACATTAAATGCTCTTTTTTCTGTAGGACCCACCACCGAGTTATGATAGATTCCCATTTTTCTTCCTCGTGTCCCTTTTTCAAAATCCTTGAACACTCTTGAACATTGATGAACTGATTTCAAGGTTGTTCACATGTGTTCAATACTGTTCAAACTTATTCTTTCTTGATCATCTACCTCAATCCTTAGACCGAATATTCTGTACTAACATCTCTGATTTCTATCTTTGAAAATTCAAGTTTTTTGTACACTGCAACCATGAGAATTTTTCCACTAGTTTCACACATCTGCCATTCCCTATAATAAAATGAACTACATTGAAAATTCTTGAACATTGATGAAGTGAGTTCAAGGTTGTTCAAGGTCATTCAAGGTTGTTCAAACCCGTTCAAGAAAAATGTTAGCAAATAATATTTTGTTTTTCAAAACATGGCCGGACCACCAGTTTGACACTTTCAGTGAGTAGATGGGCATGAAGGACTTCAGCAGCTTTGATACTCTCAAAAATACAATGGCGACTCAAGAAATCACTCAAAGAAAAAGGACAAGTACCAGACTTGGACTAACACCGATGAAGGGTGAGCCATAAATGGTGTGAAGATCAGACTTGATAATAATTATTTGGATAAGCCCAAGGATACTATGGAAACCATAAGTGATGTTTCTATCATGGATATTAAAGGGACACTACATAGAAATAGGAAGAATCACCCAAGGACACTCAATAAAAGAACAAAAAGGAGACAAGGAATAGAGGAACCGGTTTACATGATATGATATGATGCATCAACTGAACCACCTATAAATGATCACCTACTATATGTACCAGTGATGGGGGAAATAGGTGGAAATGAAGAAGTTGAAGATGAACATAAGGGGAAGACCACAAATAAGGACACAGAAAAGGTAACAATGTTTTAGTCTATGTCTTCTAGAATTGTTAGAATGGATGAAGATATACTAGCTATTAAAGGGAAAATTTATTTGAGTACTATGAGTCCTAAGGAAATTATAGATATTGCTATGGATATCGTGTCCACAGAAAAGAAAGAGAAGATGAAACAAGAGGCATAGGTCATACTACCTACAAAAGATATACTATCTCACTTAGTGCCTCAAGAAAAGTATGATGAGAAGGCCACGCCAATTGAATAGTTAGGTAAATTGTTCATAGCTACTAGAGAGAAAATGAAAAGTCTAGAGGATATTAAAAAAATGAGAGAAAAAATATATTATTAAAGGAAGAGGTATGAAAATTTGACTGAATCTATTCTACTTGACATAAATACCTTAATAATGGGAGTGTACAGGGTGAAATATTCTTGAACTGAAGGTGGTAACATTCCTACCTCAACTTGTAATTTTTCACAATTTTTAAAGTTATTAGATATGAATTTATGTGAAGCTCAAAAGGAACTAAGGCTTTTGAAAGAAAAATTTGATCCTATCAATGGCTTAGCTACAAGTTTTGAAGCTCATGTTAGTGTAATCAATCATAAGCTTAAGACTTATACGGATGAGTAGGAATAGAGAATTGCAAATTTAAAAGAGTTACAAAGTCTATTGATTCCTAAGTTGGAGATTTTGTAAAAAGGTGTTCAAGAGGAAATTTTGCAGATGTATAAGGTAGATAGTAACTAGGTATATGCTACTCTTTACTAAAAAAATTAATTGGTTATCCATTGTATTCCATTTGTCATTGTTGTAAAAGTAGTAGTATAGGGTGGTGAAAAATTGACTAAGTATTTGTAAAGAGGAATATTATAGGTATTTCAGTACAATATGTTACATGGCATTGCATAAAATGTTTGTAAAGTACCTAAGGGGGAGATATTCTAAAAATTTTATACTTTATCGACTTCATTTTTGTTTGCATAGTTCGACACTTATCAATTTTCTTTCTTAAGTGTTTACATCAATGCCAGAGGGGGATATTGTTGGCATATGATGAACATGATCATATCCTATATCATGTAGTACATATTTTAGTGTTGTCATTGATGTAAATAAGTCTTCTATGTTGATTGAATCCATTATACTAGTGGTGAAGATGATTGCACAAGGATTTTCTATGTGTTCAGTGTATCAGTGATAACACAGTTAGTCATGGTAAATGTATTATGTGGGGATGATATGGACTATTCAAATGGTGTGATCGGTCAAGAATTATCTACAAAGTCATTTTTTCCTACATTTATGATCACGTAAGAATATTCAATGTATGCATGAAGAGTTGAAGGAAACATCAGTGTTATCGACAAGAATAGTCAACTAGTCTAGTCAAGCTGATGAGATCGAGGCAGTAGTCAAATAATTGTCTATGATCATTTCATTTTTGAATTGGATTGTTGAGGGCTGACCTTGAGGATTTAAATTTCCTATGTTGGGATGATTTCTTATGAATTTTTATTTGGATTTAGTGGTTGACTCACGTAACACATATTACGGTTATTCCACTGACCTAAATATGCTTATAAGAGATGAAATTGAAAATTAAATGAGTTTTTTTTTGTTGTGATGATTTTGATTGTTGAAGGTGAAGCTTTTATGGTTAGAGAAGTGATTTGAGAAGTTCTAGAGAAGATCTTTTAAGAAAACTATGCTACATTCAGATCACTTTATTTGAGTTTATTATCAAGAAAAGTTAGAATAGGTTTGTGATCAAAATCCTCTAACAAGGTTGCTCCTAATAGGGTATGCAAGATCCTAATAGGTCTAAATTTTAATTCCTCTAACTAGATTACTCTCAAAAGGATTCTTTAATACCTTAAGAAGGTAGTTCTTAACAGGACTTTTTAATAGCTCCTAACCAGGCTATAGATACTCTTAACCGGGTGTACCCTAAGCATGGTTTGTAATAATCCTAATAGGGAAGAAATTATTGGTGCACTATTGATATTTGTGGGTGATAATTCTCACTGTGGTATTTCCCTCTCAAAATGGTTTTACATGAAAAAAATTTGGTGTCTCTGTATTGATTTTTTGGATGCATGTTTTGGTATACTTTTATGGTATATTTAGCTTTGCATGTTGGTTACTTTGGAAGTTGATGAATATATATA
>MU223418.1:56127-67741 GCA_018584345.1 Thuja plicata | reverse complement strand
TAGTTATGCCAAATAGATGTATGGATGCACTTTAGGATGAAAAAGTAAAAATGCAATACATGGATGCTTTATTTTTTGTATTTTCCAGTTTCTTCTTTTCAATGAATGCAAAATGTATGCTATGGATATGCAACGATATTTGATATCAGTAATATAGATGATGTAATTAACTTGATGTTTTTAGAAGAAGATAGAAACCATTTTTGAGCTTAAAATTTCTTATGTTGTTATTGCTGTTGAAAAATGCATCGTGCAAACTCTAAATGCAGCTATATGAAGAATCTTAGGACTTGTCACTGATTTAGCAAATATTGCAACATTTTTATCATCATTGGGAAATTTTTGAAATGGATACCACTAGATAGTACAACCATCACTAATACCCACTAATATTATGAAAGTATGAATAATATGTTTTGAAATGTCAGAAATAGACTTAGGCATCAAGGCATAGAAGCCAAGATGAAAAAATAGTCAACTTCCTTTTAATATACCAGATTCTGAGTAAGGCAATATATTAGACCCGCAATGATCTTGAAAATTCATATCCTTGGGTACGTTATGATGCGTATACCTTAGTGAGAATCTGGACTAGAAAATAGACAAGGAAATTGTGTCAAACTCAGCGTAGTTTACACATAACAAAGATCGAGATATATGCGGCTATCCACCCATAGTGGCAGCTCTTACCATAAACATCCAAGTCAGGTGAAATTTATAGGATCATTTGGAATAATCACCATACACAGAAAATCAAGAAAAATTTATGCCCCCAATCCTTGTGACTCTTTGTCTTTGTGCAGACGTCATTGAGTAACTAAGAAGACATAATAATTTATCAATTGTGAATCAACCCAATAAAATTTATAATTACTTAGATGCCCCTAGTTGAAAACATCATCAGGACATTAAAGAATCATAATCAAACCATTATCAAATTGTGTGTTTTAAGTAGTACTTGTTCATTCATCTGTCAAACACAGTAGAGATTCATCAATCAGAAAATTGTAATACAAGCAATATGGTGTTCCATGTCTATGCCTTGATAAGATAATGCGTTCGTGTTTTTGATCCAATATAGCCTTGTAGGAATGTTGTAAATGTTATGTCCCATGTTGTGAAAAGACACCCTTGGTTTGAAAAGTGACATTGTTTTGCATGTGTCATGAAAGATTGTGTCTGTGAGGCAAACCATCCTAGAGAAATCTAGCAACCGCAACTGACTATGCCAGCAAAGATGCCCCCAGTGCAGAATGACTTATTCCTAAGACGTAAACATAGACAAATCCTAAGCGAGGATAAGATAGTCATGTAGGAAAATGAAGTCAGCGTATGAGCACAGGAAAAATTATGAAGGCCTAGTATCAGTAGTGCATTGATAGATGGAGCATAGAATACCAGTGATGCCTAATTTCCAGGTTTTCACCACTTGGCAAGATCTTTTTCTTTCTTTTTTTTTTTTGCTACCAAGATGCCTGTTTTACCAGGTGCTCATCAAGGCACTTTTCTCTTTTTCAATTTTTTTGCTACTTTTGCTTTTTTGAATGTTTTTATAGTATCAAGGCATCTGTTTACCTAGTTTTCCCCAAGGATACCCTTTTTGAAGGCCCTTTTCCACTATTTTTGGATTTCTTCAGGATCAATTTTCTGAATGTTTTTGCTATTTTGCAAGAACTATTTTCTGTATAGGCTTTGCTAGCCGAACATTAAGCATAGAACCACTTCAAATGTAGAGTGTTGATAGGATCTGGAAGAACATCTCCCTCAGGTGTAGCTAACTGATAAGCTCCAGTCCCAAAGGTAGTAGTGATAACATAAGGTCCCAGCCAGTTAGGTTCAAACTTTCCTTTCTGCTATCTGTTAGGCTGGTTCTTAAGATTCTCCTTGAGGATGAGATCTCCTATTTCAAATTTGCATGGTTTGGCCTTTTTGTTGTAACCTTTGGACATTCTGGCTTGGTACACTTTGAGGTGATCAAATGCTTGTTGCCTGCGTTCATCTAGTAGGTCCAGAGAATTTACCCGATCAATGCGGTACTGCTCATCAGCAACCAGTCCTTGTAAAGATATCTACAAATATGGGATTTCAACCTCAATAGGTAATACTGCTTCAGTACCATAGACTAGAGAAAATGGCGTGGCTCCAGTGGGTGTTCTGATGCTTGTTCTATAGGCCTATAGTGCCGGATTCAGTTGTAAATGCCAGTCTCTGCCAAACTTGCTTACAGTTCTGTGTAAAATTTTGAGAATGTTTTTGTTTGATGCCTCAACCTATCCATTACCTTGAGGATAATAGATCGAGGAGCAATGTTGAGTAATATGGAACTATTAACAAAGATCATCAATGTCTTGATTTTTAAATTTTCCCCCATTGTCTGTTACAATTGAAGAGGGTATCCCATATCTACAAATAATGTAGTTTAGAATGAACATAGCCACCTGTTTGCTAGTGGCTTTGATTAGCGGCATGGCTTCGACCCACTTCATGAAATACTCAATGGCTGTAATGATAAACTTGTGTCCATTTGAAGAATTGGGATATATTTGTCCAACCAATTCAAAGGCCCATTGCTGAAATGGCCAATGTGTTATGAGAGGTATGAGTTCTTTGGCAGGACCATGAATAAGGTTTCCATGTGTCTGGCATTTAAGACATGATTTTGAAAACTGAATAGCATCTTTCTCCATGGTAGGCCAATAATAGCCTACTCTGAGCAGTTTCTTAGCTAATGAAAAGTCATTCGAATGTGATCCACATACACCTTCATGGACATCTTTTAATGCTAGATCAGACTCTTCAAGTTCTAAACACCGAAGAAGTGTTCCGTTGAGACTGCGTCGATATAGGTTGTTAGTTATGAGGATGTAACGCGATGTTGTCCTAATCAGGGATCTTTTCTCATTTTTGGATAGATTGGCAGGAATGGTTTGGTTAGAAAGGTACGCAATGATACTGGCATACCGAGATTGGTCTGGGGTATTCAAGGCACATATTACCTGGTATTCAGGGTTAGCAAAGGCAGGATAGGATATTTATTCCACCAAGAAGTCATAGCAGAATTGATGCTCCTCCAACTGTAACATGTATGCCAAGGTAGCCATAGCATCTGTAGCTTTTTTCTCTGATCTTGGTATCTGTTGGAAGGTGACAAAGACAAAGTATTTCTTTAGATCATCAACTAGTTGCTTGTAGGGCATCAACTTGTCATCTTTTGTCTGATATTCCCCATTGACTTGATTGATAATTAGTTGGGAGTCACCATACACGTGTAACTCTATCATCTTCCATTCCATGGCTAGCTTGAGGCCATTGACCAGTGCTTCATATTTTGAGATATTGTTGGTGCATGGGAACATCAATTTGTAAGATTTAGGAATCTTGTATCCTTGTGGAGTTATGAAGAGAACCCGGCCTACTCCAGATCCTTTTTGAGTGAATGAACTGTCAAAGTACATCTTCCATGGATGTTCAATGAGATGCATGATTGTTTCATTAGGGAATTCAATTAGTAATGGTTCATCATCCTTGAGTGGTGAATCAGCCAATTGATCTGCAAGAACCTGTCCTTTGATAACTCTCTGTTCTACATATTTAATATCAAACTCACTTAGAATTAGGACCCATTTTGCCAAACGTCCTGTTAATGCTGTTCTACTCAAAAGATACTTTAGAGGATCGATCTTAGAAATGAGCTTTAATATATGAGAGAGCATGTAGTATCTCAATTTCTATGATGCAAAAATGATTGCTAAGCATGATTTTTCAATAATGGTATAATTGAGCTCATAAGTGACTAGGGTTCTACTAATATAGTAGATAGCTCATTCTTTCTTTGTTTCATCTTCTTGCACCAGTAATACTCCTAGGGATGTAGCTGTAGCTGAAATGTATAGGAGCAAAGGTTTTCCATGAATAGGCACCATAAGAATAGGTGGAGCAGCCAAGTACCCCTTCAATTCTCTAAAGTTTTCTTCATAGTGTTCATCCAAGTTGAATGTAACCCCTTTATGTAGTAGCTTAGTGAAGGGTTGTGCCTTATCTGCAAGTTGGGACATGAATCTCCTAATAGACTGGAGTCTCCCTTGTAGTGTCCTCATTTGACTGATATTATGTGGAGTCATCTCTAGAATAGCTTTTACCTTTGCAGGATCTACCTCGATTCCCTTTGTTGATACTATGAATCCTAGGAGCTTGCCTGATTGGACCCCAAAGGCACATTTCTTTGGATTGAGCTTGAGTTGGAACTGTTCCATTTGATCCAATATCTTTCCAAAATTAGCAATGTGAGTATCTCTTTCTTTGGATTTAGCCAATGTGTCATCTACATAGTCCTCCATGTTCTTGTGCATCATGTCATGGAATATGGTTGTCATAGCTCTTTGATACGTTGCACCGACATTCTCTAGCCTGAAAGGCATGACATTCCAGCAAAAGGTCCCCCATGCGCATGTGAATGCGATTTTCTCTTGATCTTCAGGGGCGATCTTGATTTGGTTATAGCCTGAAAATCTATCCATTAATGAATACATCTGAAAGCGTGCTGTAAGGTCTATGATCATGTCAATGTTTGGTAGAGGGAAGTCATCTTTCAGACATGCTTTGTTGAGGTCTCTGAAATCTGTATAGATCCTAATAGATTTATCAGATTAAGAAATGGGGACCACATTGGAGATCCACACTGCATAGGCAATGACTCGAATAAATCTAGCTTTCAACAACTTTTCTAGTTCTGCTTTCACCAATAATGCAACATGAGGATGCATTTTTCTAAGCTTTTGTTTCACGGGCTTGATCCCAGGAGCTATAGATAAGTGGTGCATGATGAGATTAGGATCTAGCCCAGGCATATCAGTTTAGGACCATGAAAATTTGATCTTCTTTTCCTTTAGGAACTCTGTGAACTGTACCTTATCTTCTTCTGATAAAGATTGTGCCAGATGAACTATTTGAGGATTCTTAATGGTGCCCAAGTTTATTGGCTGTGTTGGTTCAATCAATACTAAAGATCTTTCTTGAAAGTGTTTAGGGAGGATATCAAGAGTCTCATCCTTTGGAACCTCTGAGAGGTTTTCACCATTGGATATGTCTTTTTTCTTTACTATTTTGGGATCTAATATTACCACATAGTGGTTTTCACCATCAGTCCGCTTTTTCTTTTTATTTTTTAGTTTGTGATTAATAAACTTGATATCCTCCTATGACATGTTCTCGCTCCTTGCATTGGTGGAAGAAGGGTGAGGCTCACAAGCATTGAGATAACAAGCTAGGGAGTGGTCATTGGAAAAGTCGAGGATAGGAATAGGATCTATTTCAGTCCAATCAATTAGGTCTGGAAGTACCAATTTTAGGGAGTTAGATTCTGGGAAGGACAACATCATGTTAGCATCAAGACCATTAACTGACATGACATGATCTGTTAAGTTAATATCTTTGATGTTTAGATCAATAAGAGTAAGATTGTTGTTAAAAGGGTCATTGTCAGTCATATATGGATCGAACTCTAGTGACTCATCAGTAGAAACCTCATCATCATCCCTTTGTAAAAGGAGGCTTCTTGCTTGTAGCCTATGAAATTCTCATAGACTTATGTATTCACCAGTGTCTCCTTCAATGATTGGGGGAATGAATTCTTCTTCTGCTTCAGGATGATCAGTATCATTGAAAGGAGTTTTAGGTCATTTACTAGGAGCTAAGGAAACTACAAACATGTGAATTGTATCTATTCCAATATCTTTAGAGGCAATAGATAGCCGATCCCACTCATAGTCATGAGAGTCTGTGACATCATCATCAGATCTATTTAAATATTCAGAAATGTTTATTTGATGGACTCGGTTAGTGGCTTGTAGATCAAAGTGAGGTAGATCGAGGATATGTGAAATTGTGACTAATTTCCCCAAGTTAGGATGTAAATTCTATGGTCAGGGTTCCTCTTGAGTGATTTTTTCTATGGTATCTCCTACCTCTTTGATGGGAGGTTGTGCTAGCAAAGGAGTGTGAAGATTCTGTGGTATCTCAAAGCTAGGTATATAGTGTTCTCCTTGATATTCAAGATTCTCTGTACCAATATGTAGTAATCTCTCATAAGGCCATGGTTCGAATATTATCTCAACTATTTTATCACTCCCTGTTTTAGAAAATGGACTCTCTTTTGAAGTAGGTTTGTTGGATTGAGTTTTAAAACCCAGTCCTATTTTATCTCTATTGAGGTGGAACTCCATGGGTATGGGTTTAATGATCCCTCATCCTATGTCATTTAGAGGTCCCTTTCCTTTGTAACCCATTTGTTTGAGGAAATCATATCCCTTTTCATACTGCTCTGGGGATATCTTCACATGTTTGACCTTAGATTCCACTGGTTCTCCTTTGTAAAGCCATTCCAAGACTACCTATTCTTCTATGTTATCTGAAGAAGATGTGGATGCCTTTATCATGACAGTTGCCTTGTGTACTTCTGGCTCTTTGGATGCTAGAGGTGTGAATGTGGATGAAGGTTTTCCATAGGATCTCGGTGACACCAAAAGGTCTGTCAGTGAAGGAGTCAGGTCCATTTTGTACTCTCCCATACCTGTTTCTTTGAGTTTCAAAGTTTTGCTAAAACTCTTCATAACCATGTCCTTGGTAGTTTCAGGAGCAGCTGCATCCATAGCCTCTTTGTTGTGTGGGATCATGTTACCTTCTTTAATATTGTTGCAAGTTTAGTTGGCATCTGCAGGAATCGTCACTTCTATCCCATTATGTGGGAACTTTATGCACTGGTGATAAGCAGACGGTACAGCTTGCATTTTGTGAATCCATGGTCTCCCTAGTAGAATATTGTAGGCCAATGGTAAATCCAGAACATGACATATAACATTCCTTTCAGTTGGTCTGACTTTGATAGGTAGAGCAATAAGACCCATGGAGGATCTTTCTTCCTCATAATAAGCTTTGATGGTTATCTTGTTTCTAGTATCGATTGTTTGTTCTGAGAGACCTCATCTCCTGACGAGATCCAGTGTACAAATATTCAATCCTGCACCTCCATCTATCAATATGCATCTAACACAGGATTTATGAATAAGGAATTTGATATGGAGGGGTTGATTGTGTGGATGGTTCAATGACTTGTCATCCTCTTCAGAAAAGGAGAGGTAGTGTGGCGCTAAGATGTGATTGACCATCACTTGAAACTTGTCTATATCAATATCTTTTGGAACATTAGCAATGTGTAGGGCTTGTTCTAGGATTTCCATATGCATAGTGGATATCTTGAGCAACTCAAAGATGTAAATTTTTGGAGCGGTTCGTTCCAATTGGTCTACCAAGACATATTTTTCTCCGGGGATAGTGACCACATGTTCTGTTGCTGGTTTCAGAATAGTTATAACAGGAACCTTTGATGTTGATGTCAATTTTTGAGGTCCTTTGACTGTAACCTGTGCCTGGCTCCATGTTACAGCATTTGAGGAGGATGAGGCACCTTTAATTGTGATCACATTGATGGATTCATTTTTAATGCTGAGCATATTGATTACATTGCAACTCTTGGAATAGGTGTAGTTTACCTCATTACCCTTCCCTTTGGATGTTTCTCCTTGATTGTAATTAGGAAAGGGTTTGTTGAATACTGTATGATCCTCATTGGTAGTATGTTCATCTACTTTGATCTTACCTCCTTCGATGAGGTCTTGGATGACATGTTTTAGTTTGAGACAATTATTAGTCTTGTGTGCCTTGTTTTTGTGGAAGACACAATAGGAATTATCATCCCACCACCTGGGTTTGACCATTGGTTCCCACGGTTTTGAATCGGGAATCGTAAGAACTTTGTTATCCACCAACATTTTCAAAACAGTCTCAAGAGGTTCCCCCAAAGGAGTGAATGTTCTATGAGGTTTTGAAGTCCATGTTCATTCGTTGTTTTTATCATTGTTCATTTTGGGAATGGGAGTTGTTACTTTAGCCTCTTTGCTTGCTTGCATGCCATTGGTTAGATTGAATGCTTCGGGTTTAGAATTAATGTTAGAGGCATCATCAACTACTCCATCATTAACAACATTTTTGTTTTTCTTCCACCATTTAGGCTTGGAATTGGAGCTACTACCTTTGTTTTTATTTTGAAGGGTGGTCTCTCCCTTTTTGACCATGACTTGCTCAATACGGAGGGCATTTTTAATCATCCTATCAAAGCTAGGAGAGTCTTGCATTTGTAGAGCATAGCTCAATTCAGGCACTAGATTATTAACAAAGATTTCCATCTTCTCCATTTCGGGAATGACCCTTGAATATCATGCAAAAATCTTCCTCCATCTTTGTAGGAAGTGTGTAAATGATTCTCCAGTTTTCTGTTTGGTGTTACATAGATCCATCATAGTGACGTCATGTTGGATGTTGTAGGAGTAATGTTGAACAAACTTTTGCATCAACTCCTCAAATGTTTTGACTTTAGGATTCAATTTTGAGAACCACTCCATGGCATTGCCTCCTAGACTTCCTGGAAATATTCACATGAGGTAAGTGGGTTCGTACATGTACTCAATGCTTAGAGCACAGAATTCTCTTACATGGTCGTGTGGCTTAGTTTCTCCCGTGTACTTGTCATACTTTGGCCTTGCCATATTAGGAGGAAACGGGACCATAGTGATACTCTTGTCAAAAGGAAATGGACAAATGGCATCTAAAGAGTATTTTGTTTTGGGTTTCTCCTTCTCTTGCTTGAGGTTAGTGAGCTCCATTTGCATTGGATTGAGCTATTTGGTGAGAATAGATATCGAGTTTGGTACCTCCTTTTCCTTGAGATTTTCCACATTATAATCCTTAGGTAACTTGACACCTGTGGATGCTAGATGGAGGAAATATTTTTCTTTATCATCACCAATTATCTGTTCCAATAGCTTGTGGATCCGTTTACTCTGTTTGAGTTTTTTGTATTCATCTTTAGGGATCTCTTCTTCACTGTCTGACCCAAATGGATTATGTTCAAACTTGGGTCTTTCTTCCTCATCTATGCCTTTGGATTGTACTTGTTTTCCATCATTATAAAACTCAAAGGCCTTACTCCATTTGTTAGTATTGCTATCCATTTGAGGTGAATCTAGATCAAAAAGGGAACTACAAGAAGTTTCTCCTTGAAAGTGTGGTGTTTTAGGAGGCACTTTTGATCCTTTAGTTGTGTACTCGTTGTGTCTTGTGTTAACCATAAAGTTTGTTCCTCAACTTTGTTAACATTTCCCAATAGTGCAAGTAAGGATTTCAGATCATTCAAGTGGGCGTGTCTAGGTAGAAGTAACTATTTTTTATCGGTGGATGTAAATGATTACAGCGTCAGAGGGTTAGAATGCTCTGATAGTGACCTGGGAACCATGTTGTTGGTATAAAATGGGTAGACCACACGTATTGAGCTGATCGCAAAAGAATGACAAAGCATGCAAGGTGGACATTTTGAAAGTGTTTTGAAATAACAACAGGGAGACCAGAAGAGACAATAGAAACTAGCTAAAGAGCAAAAAGGGTATCCTAATCAACTGAGACTTCCTAAGAAAAACTCCTACAAATGCCCACTGTCCTAAATGTGAGCTCCCAGATACGAGCCTCTGATGGTACCAGATACGATCCTAGAATTTGGATATGACTTCTTGCTGACCAAATGCGATCCTATATACCAAATGCGATCTTGGATATTGAATGTGACTCAGGAAAAATAAGATACGATCTTATGACGTCTTTGTCAATTTGGGTTAGTTTTGAAAAAAATGTTTTCAAAGTGCGTGAAGTTGCTTGTTTCCAGATTGCATTAAGAGGTGTTGTAAGACGTGAAAAATACTTGTACTCCAGGGTTTGAAATTTGTTGATTGTTTTGAGGAGCTTATCTTTTTAGTGATCTTTTGAACACGTCAAATAGTTTTGCATTGTTAAGAGGGTGAAACAAACACTCTTTTTGTCCTATTTTCTAGGTGGAGGATGAAAATCTTTGCTCATTGACTCAGGTACACACTCAAATGCTAATCAGAATACAACCATCACCAATCACACAATGGCTCCAGTCATGATGTTGTATTAGCCAACTCCAAACACAAGTGAGGGCACAATATGATGAGTGTCTTGGGGCAATTACTTTTTGCCTTGCACAAAGATTATCATCCTTTCGGGGATGAATCAGGTATTCTTTTAGTTGAAGTTGTTGTAGATTATTGGGCAATCCGTTTGAAACTATCTCCCATAGAATTGCACAAGGCAAAATTGAGGCGTATAGCCCTATGAGTACCTGAATATATGTAGTCTCACAAGCAAGATTCAAGTGGCTCCGCTCTACATATACCCTGATATGTTCAAGGAATGATGTCAAAATTCCAAGAAAAAAACCAGTTCTGTCTTCCGAGGCTTTGGCCTACGAGGAAGCAACTATTTATAGTGAGTTGGAAGGGTTGGCGTAAGACCTTTCCTCACTTGGGTCGTTCCCAGGAGATTTTTTCCTCAACTGGCAGGCCCTCTATTATTTAAATGATATGTAACCAGGATGGGCGAGCTTTTGATATCTGGATTTTTTATTCTTCTATGGAAGAAGAGCATACTCTCCTAATCTAAGTTGTTTTCTCCCAAAGCACTTAAAACAGAGTTCATTCCCTCAAGCTATGTTGAGCTCAATTTAATTGTTCCTATTTTAAAAAAATAGGATGCTTGAAAGGGGAATTTTTCTTTGTTCAATTAACCTTAATGATTTAATGATTTGTGTTGTTCAATTTCTGATCCAAAAAGAATTAAGTGATTGAACTCATTCTTTAATCCCACATATTTAGTTCTTTTTTTTGTTCATTTACTCTTTCCAAATTTAGACGATGTGTTTTCTTTGTTCATTTACCCCCAATTTTATCACAAATGATAAGACAATGTCTGACTTTCTATTTTTCATCAAGAGGAAAAGAGCATATTATCTAGTTGTTTTAGCAAGTGGAGAAATGGTTTTAAGTTTGGAAAGAAAGGAAATAGAATTCAAGATGGGGGTTGGCAACCTATAAAACCACGTTAGTATATGTTGGTGTAAAATCCCACAAAAACCTTAAAAAATACCTTGCAAACACTTGTTAAGTTGCAAACCATCAAAAACACCACTTGTTAGAATGTTAGGGGTTAGTAAAATGAGATGTTCAAACTTTTTAACCAGATGCGATCTTGAAATTTTACTAAATACAACACAGTATACCGTATGTGAGCTTTTACACCGAATGCGATCCCTTGTTGACTAGATGCGAGCCCAAACCAAAAATGATCTGGGAAATCCCAGATGTGATCTGACTTTTCCGCGGTGCGATGCCGTATCTAGGATGCGATCCTGAATGATTAAAAATGATCCTGTGTCCGAATCCTGAGCATGCAAATTGGAAAAAAAAATTTAGAAAATGAGGCCAAGTTGAAAATCAGGCCCCACAGTGGGCGCCAGAAATGTGCGTGTGTATTTGGGAACCTGTTAAGAAAGACACAAACACTCAATAAGTCATTTCATTAGCTCAAAAGGTTAGATAAAGCATACAAAACCCACTAATATCGACCTATTGCCTTCTAACTAGAAAGAGTGTGATTAGTTGCATAAAAGCCCTCAGATTACGCTGCTAATCAGTGACATATACTATCTAGC
>MU223418.1:15724-52293 GCA_018584345.1 Thuja plicata | reverse complement strand
AAATATAGGAATTAATTATTTAAACAATGAAATTGCTTTTTAATAATTAGGGGACTATAGCCATTTTAATTAAATTAAATAGGCTAGGGGAATGGGTTATTTTGCAAGTGGGTAATTGATTTAGGGAATTATTTAATTCCTTTATAATTATATACTATAGCCATGTTTGAATTTGGTTGGATTTAATTGGTCTAAATATGATTTAAATCATATGGCTATAATAGTTAATATAATTTAGTGATAAAAATCACCTAGGACATTAAATTGATTTGAATAATTATGCCAAGCAGTAATAGGGTCATTTGGACATAATCAAGGTTATGATCACAGTTAGGGAAAGTAGGGTCCATAGTTGGAACAGACCAAATTTAGGTGGTTACATAACTAAATTTCAAATCCATCTTTAGCCTCCTACAAGGTGTTGTCTAAATTAACCAACAAACATAGTATCTCTATCTGGAAAAATGTTCTTCTCTAATACATGCAATCTAATAACTTCTCTGAAAACTAAGTCAGTTACATGTACTACATTTGTAGTATTCTTGCAAGGTATGAAATGAGTCATCTTAGAAAATATATTCACTAGCACAAATATAGAATCATTACCTCTTTTTGTCTTCATTTATCCAAGTACAAAATCCATGATAATGTCTTCCCAAGGTATCTCTGGTACTATCAAAGGTATATGCAATCCAATATACAAACTACTTCCCTTAGTAACTTGAACAATTCTACAACTTGAACAATTTCTACAACTCTAAACAAATTTCCTGACACCCTAATGAATCTAAGGAAAAAAAAACAATTCTCACTTATCAAAGCGACTGTCTTATCAATGCTAAAGTCTTCAGCTAATCCGCCATAATGTTTTTGTTAAAGAGATTGTCCCTGATTGAACTTCTAGGTATACACAACTGAATTCCTCTGAGTAAAATACTTTCCTAAAAGAAATAATGCAACCATTTTCTTTGTTCTGAAACAACAATTTCTTTGCAAGATTTCCAAGGTTTTGCAAAATCATGGTCTTCCTCATATGAGTTTTTCAACTCATTAAATCCCAACACCTCAACTCTTATCTCTTTCAATAAATTCCTTCTTCTACTCAAAGAATCAACAACTTTGTCTGACTTACCACTCATGTGTTTCAACACAAAATTATATCTCTGTAAGAAATCTAACCATCTAATGTGTTTCTGATTTAACTTACCTTGACTATTCAAATATTCCAATTCTTGATGATTGGTATACAACATAAACTCCTTTGGCAATAGATAATGTCTCCACTTTTTCAAGGCTTGAATTATGGCATAGAATTTTTTATCATTAACTGAATATTATCTCTTTGCATCATTCAAATTCTCACTAAAATAAGCAATAGGTCTAGCTTATTGAGTTAGTACTGCTCCATTTACAATCATGTTATGCCCTGCATACCTGTCTCTATATTTTGTGTGCAAAATGTTGGGTACCCCTTTTTTTCTTTTGGTCTTGCCTTGTTTTATTTGTTTCTTTTGTTTTTTTTTCTCTGAACTTTGCTCCCGAAAGGTTTGTCTTTATTTTTCTTCTTGTCTTTTGCGCCTCCAGTCCCGGTCCTGAAGTCTTTTTTTTTCCAGAGCCAGATTCTGGACTCTGGGATTCTCTTCAACTATGTCTCCTTTCACAAGAAGGCATAGTTGCATGGAATCGCTGAGCCCGGAGTCCAGAGGTCTGCCTATTCTAGAGTTTGCGGAGAAGAGTGTAACTTGTTTTTACCCTAAGAGTATAAATGGAAATTACCCATCACTTTCATAGTCACTACGATTAAAAAATTTAGAGCATTCAGAGAGATCCTTGGGTGATTAAATTACAATTAAACTGTGAATTGCTCTGTGCTTAGTGGTTGATTACAAGTTGATTTGTGGTGTCCGTTTGTGATCGTTCGAGGGTAGAATTTTTGCAAAGCACTCCTAGTGTTCTTCTCCCCTACTTTTCTTTGTGTTTCCAGGTAAGTTTTTGGTTTTCCCTTCTCTTGTTTCTCACTGTCTTGTTCTTGTTGTTTCCTTTTGATTTTGTTTCATCTTGGTTTGGTTTTTTCATTTTTGCCTTTTGTGTTTTTCTTTTGGTTTGCCTCCTATTGGTGGGTTGGCTCTGCCAGAGGGTTGTCCACCCTCTATGTAGTTGCAGATTAATGTATGTAATGTATATTGTCATTGGTTCGCACACGTGGCTATGTAAACATTGTATAATCATGTAAATAGTTTGTAGATACTGTATATATGTTTCCATTATTCTTTTAGCTTTGCTTTGGCCCTCACAAAGATTTAGTTCCTTGTATTTTAGTGTATATATGTCTCGGCCCTCAGCCTCAACCTTCGACCCTTTGTAAACTTATATATATTTTGTGTATATCCTTCCATTCTACCGAGCTCATTGCACTCCATTGTGATTCTTTTCCATCACCTTACTGAGCTCGTCAAGAGGAAGTTGCCACGGTTCAAACTTGGCACCTCGCAAAGTTGAGCCATGGAAACTTTATCTCTCCCCTATCTTATCACCTTAAATGGCGGGATTAATTTCCCACAAGTGGGAATTTAAACCTTGTCTCATCTGGCATTCAATTTACCTCATGTCATCCCACTTGTTGCCATTAATTCCTTTACACCATCTATCACATGGCCATGTGATGACCCATGTCAACCAAATATAGCTTACTACCAGTTACATCGATAACAACTACCTTATCTGTACTCTGGGTCCTGAGGAGTCCCTTGTCTTTCTTTTCCTCCTCTCACTTAGTTCAACACCCCAGAATCTAACCCATGACTATTCTAAGTTTTCCATAATTTTTGATATATTCTAACACTTGTTGGAAAGGTGTAGGATGGTGATGAATTCCCCAGAGTTTCTAATGCTATTTTTATATATTCCATGTTCTAACGGTTCTCCTGTCTTGTAGATTGTAGATAGTTGATCAAGATGTCTGAAGTAATCACAACTTTTGATAGCCCAGAGCTACCTACCACCTCCACTCAGGTGGCCACAAAAACCAAAGCCAAATAGCTATTATCAAAGCTTCCCTTAACCTCCAAATATCCAAATGAAGGTGTTCTCATGGGGTCCAAGGTGGACTCAAAAGTATGGGAAATAACAGACACAAAGCCTAGACTTTGGGCTGAAATGCTGAGCTTAATTCAAGCCATATATCGATTAAAGGTTGGTGGAGTTAATATGGCCACTCTCTTGGCCACTTCTGGCATTATAAAGGCCACAAAATTTTCCCTGTGTGGTGCAATCACCAGATCTGATACTTCAGCTGGCAACATTGTATAATGCACCTACTCGAATTGATCTACTTGCCGAACCCCGACCGCTACAATATCCAACAACAATCGTCACCCTGGAGGCAACAAATTTTGCCTTAGGGCTGGGGATTCCACACTTCTAGGGGTCCATCATCTTCAACTGGACCAAGTCATTATAAGAGTTCGAGGAAGCTACTCTTGTCTCCCAACAATACCTTAACAATCACTCACTGAAGTCCCTGAAGAGGGAAAATAAAAGAATTAAGCTGGAAATCCCCCGTGGGGATTTCATAGAACCCATTTAGGCGGGCATCATATTTCTATGTAGGATCTTCAGATTGCCCCATGCCCAGGATTTCTTGGCATGGATGTACTACTTTCTTTACTGCATCACCACCTATAATCGAACATTCAACTGGGAAGCCATCATTATCAATCATGTGGACACGCAGCTGAAGGGCATCATCCAGAGTTCCAAATTCTACATGACATCCTACATGCTATGGGCATTAGTCCCACAAAGACCAAATTTTCTAGGTTTGGGACCAGTTAGTGAACTTGGGAATGGACCGGGCCAGTTGACCCCATAGGATCGTTATCCCCAAGTAGAATGGGAACTCAGTTTCTTGAATTTATGTCGGGTAAATGATGACTTCATTTACCATAATATCCTAACACTTACCCAGGACATTGGGTACCAATTATCATAGGAGGAAATGAACCTAGTCAACACTTATGGCCACTAATTTATTCAATTACATAACAACACTTACTTTTGGGTGACCGGCTTCTCCGGGAAACCCTATCTTCTTCCCTAGTATTACAGGGACAAAATCATTCTTCTAGAGTTCTGCCAGCAGATGATGGACCTATACACCTTCTTTACATTAAAGAAGGTCATCAACATCCAATTTCCATTTTCATGCAGGAATTATACGTGAATCCTCATCGTGGCAAGGGAGGTAGATAATGAATTGAAAATCTTGGGACTAGTGGAATTCCACCACGCCAAAAAGAACTATGATCCTCTAGGCAAGATTGCCATAGAAATATCCTAGGCATCCCTTCCGCATGAATAAGATATTGAAGATTTTTGGGTAGACTTCTAGGATAGTTTTGATCTTCGGCCCCATCAACATTCATGCATGCCTTAAGGACTCATGAAGGTGCTTGACCTTCAGACTTTTTTGAAGGGATTTTTAGATGATGGGATTGGACAAGTTGGATCTCCCCTCTAGTCGATTGGGCCACCCCTAAAGACTTCACAATAAAGGGAGTATGTCACCGTATTTTGGAGGTGAGTCACCAATATTTTTCTCAGGTGTGTCCCAAGAGCACCGAGAAGAAACCAATGGTCCGAAAGGACACTCCATCTTCCACCGCCAGTAGACCTAGCATGAGCAAGGGGAAAGATAAAGAGGGTTCCTGAGTTGAGATACCTCCGTAAGGCCCCACCCCTTTGATGGTACAATTGCAACAATAGATGGAGTCGGTGAGGTTGGCTAGCCACCAGATAAGCACACATATATCCTTCAGCCTACTTGTGACTCCAATGGCATCTGCTTGCCCAACAGGATCCCCGTCATTGGCCATGATGATGAGCAGACACACTTTCACTAAGGCGGAGTCTACCAATGTTTTGGAGAATGGGGTCCCACTGCTGAGAAAGAAGAAGAAGAAGGTGACCCCTACCCCAAGTGTGGCCACTAGCCCTGGTATGCTGGGTGTGCCTCTAGTTGAGGTTAGTTCAGATTCCCCTAAACTTGAAGAGATCCTTGACAACCCTCCCCCACATAATGATTTTGATGATGTGTTGGGAGCAGATGAAATCATGAACTTGCAAGAGGATATTGGTCAAGTGGTTGAGGAAATTGCCACTCAAGATAAAGAGGAGATCCCCGCAGAAAAGGAAGTTTTGGAAGAAGGATTTGCATCAAGACATGAAGCCCAAGACGAGACACATAGGGAGCATGAGCAAGAGAAAACACCAGCCCAGAAGGCCTAAGATACACCAAGGCAAATCACAGATGAACAACCAATGGTCAGGGAACCTAGACCCATGGGATCAACCGTACACCCGATCATCACGCTCCAAACACCTTTAGTTACTCCAGGTGACCAAACGCCTCAGAGCATATTTCGTGAGGTGGTAAAGGTGACCACATTTTTAAAATTTGGATATAAATGTCACCCACCTCCAAAAGATGTTCTGACGGAGGAAAATGTTCCAGCAAATGAGGCCAATGAGGCCGAAGAACAGTAGCAATAGAGTGACTAGGAAGACCCAGGAAATGAAAATGTTGGATCAACTAATGCTGAGAGGGATGAGGAAGTCCCAAAAGATATAGGTGATATGGATGCTAGAGAAGGAGAAGTCTTGGATAGCACAAAGGAGAACACCAACACAGAGGTGAATGTTGAGGCCTCTAGAGAACAGGAGAAAGAATAGGAATAGGAAAGAGAAAAGGAGCCTAATGACACTGAACATTCCAGGAACACATCACTGGGTTCCAAAGAGAATCTGAATAATCAGGTCCTAACTGCAAAGTTTCCCTAGCCACCCCAATGGCTATTGGAATCAAGGAAGAGGAAATCCCTGATAGTAGCAACAAAAGTTCTAGTCTCCTTGGCCAAAATGATGGCCTGACATGCAGAGGTTCATAAGCCCAAGAGGGCATGGATGGTTCATACCCTCCGGACCAGGCCAACGAGAAACATAGTTGCAACTATTGCAACACCTCCTCCAGGTGCAGATGCTACGGCCATAAGGCCCAAAGATTACAATATCATAGAAGTGGCACTAGGGAGAAGAGACAAGCAAGGCAAACTGGACCTACTAAGGGAGGCCACTAAAGTAGTAAAGACCCGGTATATAAAACAAGTCCAAAAGTTGAAGGAGGAAAGAGAGGCTAATACCAATCTCCTCACACTCCTGGCAGAACTTACATGGCCTCTTTCTAAGGTCCACCCAGGAGCTTCTACCTCTAGATTTTCTTTTGCACACTACGACGTGGATTCTCTCTAGCCCATGAAGAAGAAGGTGTAGGCTGTAGATGGGTGGGTCACCGAGTAGGTAGCTGCCATAAGACAATTTATAGTGGCATCCCTCCTAGACCTTTATTAGATTGAAATCCTTATAAGCCAAGAAAATGGCTCCGCTCTTGTATGGGAGAAAAACTTATAGAAGTACAAGAAATGGAGGGCCATGTTGGAAGAAATTCATAATATCAGAGAAGAATCTGCCACAGAGTCGAGAATTTTGGGAGATGAATCATATGATTCCCTCTAGGCCCAGTACTCCAGACTTGGCCTCAAAATCAAGGTGTGCAAGGAACTGGTTAAGGCCTTGAAAGAAAAGGTGATCGCAGCCTAATACCCCTTGGGCCTATTTCAAGCATTTGTGGTTGGAATCTCACAAATTGATCCCTTCACCACCAGGACGTGCACCCTAGAGGACTACTTCCTCAGTAAATTTGATGAACGGATGGAATCCCTATATCTAGTTGCCAAAGATTTTGACAAGGGAAGGTTATCTATATTATCCAAGATAATGATCTAGGCACATGATGCTGTGAAGATGGTGGATGAATTCTGGAATGGGGCCGGAGATATTAAGGAAAAATTGAAGGTTGTTTGCAGTCGATGGGACAGTATTAAAGACATAGATGAAGAAGGCATAAGCCAGGTGTTGGAGACATTAAAAAATAGTAAGTAACAATAAATTTCTCTGGAGTCCGGAGAATTCCATCAACCATGTATCGGTTGTATTCTTTATTCTTTGGGGGCACAAGCTTCCGGATCCTAGAGTCCTAGATCCAATATTTTTGAATTATTTAAGGTAACCCATGTCCTAGTCCCCAAAGCTGACTAGTCACTTTCAAATATGTTAATAAGGATGTCAGAGGGTGAGTGACTCTAGAAAGGCATGTCAGCTCGACAAGAAGGTCCTGATAGGTTGTCTTCCCAAGGTGCCACCCCAAAGTAACACCTAGTGCATCAGAGATAGTGAGCCACTCTTCTATTAATGAGGCATGTAGCCTCAATCCCTGGGGGATTAGATTTCTTCTTTTCTCCTTATGGATCCTTTCTCAAGGATAATTCTTCCACTCCACCTTTCTTGTCTCTTTCTTGTAACATGTCAGACCTTTTCCATCTCAAGGTCTTTTGTAGTGTGGTGCAGGTAGTACCGACCACCAGAAATAGTATTATAATGTTAAGTATAGAATAAGTTAGGTTAGTTTTAGGTCAAAGCTTGTGTATAAATAATAAGTCAGACCTCATTCCAAGGGTCATTGAAATTGATGATTTTGCAGTCCATAGCTAATAGCATTTTATTTTTCTCAGTTCTTAGTTGCAGAGCTCAATGCTCCTTAGTTTTTAGAAGCTTTCAGTAGTTAAATTCTCCCCTAGAGCCACCATTGTTGTTTGCACTAGTGCTTGCTGGAAACATGTTAATGAAGAAGGAAGGGTTCTATCAATGGTGTTGTTAGCATTCTAATCTCCATATTAATAGTATTTTGTGTTGTATGTTCTTTATGTCCCTTGCTCTGATATTTTAAGTAGATTAACGACCTTCTTTTCCCTTGCTATTGATTAAAGATGAACTGATGGTTCTGTATTTTTTTCGATATTTAGTGTAGCATGTTAGAGCTTGGTTGATGTTTTGAATGTTTGGCATATGAAATATTTCTAACCCTGCAATATCTTTTGAAGTTTATTTGGTAAAGATAGTGAATGTGTGTAGGAAACCCCACTTACTTAAATCCCCAGAGAAGACAAGCCAAGATAACTAGCTATCCCCTCGAAAAAAATAGTCACACTCCCAACTAAGCCCCTGCACTATCAAGACCTAACTCTCATGTGCTTGAAGGCCTAGGGAATCTCATTTCCCCAGACAACCTTTACAAGAAAATTTGGCTGGTACCCCTATACCCGGTGACAACTTACATCTGTTGGCGGACCTGGTCACAAAGTCCCATCAACAAAAACTAGCGCTAGAAGGAGGGCATGAACTCATCCCCCTCTGATAATTTAGATTTTACACCGCCCAAGGGTTCCCCAAGCCATAGTTTTAAGAGTCAGACATTTAGTGGGATTGGATCATTTTCACCAGCAAGATTTGAAAGAGTCCTTAGATCAGCTCCCAATCTTGGAAGGTTTATTGAACTTGAGCCTCCTGCTCGAAAGAAACAGACCCTGAAAGCCAAACCAGCCACCATTGTGTGGGGATCTAGCACATCCCAGAATACCCAAGTCCCCCAAATGACCCAAAAAATTAATTCTCAACCTAGTCAAAATCTAACACTCCTGATGGCTGCATATTTTGGCAACACCGGGTCCCTAATGAGAACTTTTTTGGGTGCAACCAATGATCTTTATGAGCACCCAGAAAATATTTGTCCCCGATATGAAAATTTAGGCTCACAAACCATAGAAGAACATCTGTAGGAATAGAAATATTCCATGAACCAACACCGAATCCAACATTAAGACATTGTGACCTGGATGTTCCCTCTATCCTTGGGATAGAACAAGCTGAACTAGTACCTTAACCTTCATGCCAACTCCATTAATAGTTGATAGGACATGGAGGATGCCTTCCTGACTGCCATCCATGTATATGTGGACCCAGTGTGGTCCCACAGCTAGTTCATTTCCATTAGGAAGGAACTGAATGAGCCCCTTACGACATTTAATCACCGGTTCTAATGCACCTTAAAGTGGTGCACAGGTCCCTTCATCCCATCCATGGATGTAACCATCCAGACCTACCTAAATGTGATGGATCCTTTTGTTGCCACTCTCCTCTAGAGAACTACCCCCCTGAGTGACTAGGATACTCAAGTGAAGGTTTACAATCTGGCCTTGGAATTGTCTCATGGTCTTAACAAATCTCCGGGCAGGATTGGGTAGATCATGCCCTTTAACATGATACCTTGAGGGACTTCTTATGCTAGGGGATATAACCCTAATTAGGCAATGGGTGCCCCCATGATGGCCATGAATCCCCCACCACCTCTGATAGACCAACAGGCCTGGTACATATATCCATCTCAAGGATAGACAACACTGGGTCTGGAATCCTTTCCCTGGAACCAGCCGCAACAAATGCAATAACCATAGACACAACCTTTCGAAGTGCCTTTCTTTTAGTCATCCATAGCTGGAGGATTTCCACCCTTGACTCCAGTGAATGCTGTCGCTTTCCTAGGGAACCAACAACATCAACTGTCACATTGTGACGTGAAGACTTAGCTGTCTGCCGAGGTCAAATCCCTCTGGTGACTATTGTCCTCACTGACTGTGGACATGGGAGACATGAAGGTGGGGTCCCTGCACCTCACAACACCAATTCCCAAAGAGGGAATATTTTCTCCAGCCAACAAAATAACAATGTTGGAGGAAGAAATTTCAATAACGGGCCCCGACCCAATCAACAGCAATGGAACAACCATGCCAACACTGGAGGTACTCCTCTAAATCAAAGCACCAATCAAGGTAGTGTTGGAACTTCCCATTTTGTACCTTTCATGGACTTCTAGCCCATGACTAACTGGTGTATATTGCATGACACGGGCTCTCATAATGAGGTGAACTGTGCCACACTGGAAAAAGTCATCATGATTTTCCAGCTAGACAGACAACAAACTTCTGATTCTACTCCCCTGAAGCCTCCTATACAAGAGCCCACTCATGGTGCATTTACCTGTGAAACCATCTTCTTTGGAGTAGATAGAGAACATGAAGAGAAACCTGAACTAAAGGGGTTCTTTGAGGTGAATGCCTTCACAAACCCATGGACTCCCTACAACACTCAGAGTTAGGCTGGTAAAGGACTAGTTTACACACCCAAACCTCCCAAAGATACTCCTCCCTGGGACAACACGATTGATCTGTTCATCCCTCCAAAAGGCCCTAGCTCTAACCAAGCTAAGGACCCAGCCGAGGGAAGCCACCAATTCCCAGGTGGAAGATTTGATATCATGAAGGTGTTAGAATGAACTACCACCTCCATGACCTTAATGGAGGTTTTTCTAAACTTTCCTAAGTAGAAGAATTCTCTTTTGAAGCTCTTGGGAAACCGGGAAGCTGTCAGTCGCACACCCAGGACTATCACTTTTGATGATGCCAATGCAACACAGGACTGTCACTTTTGATGATGCCAATGCAACTGTCTTCTGAGGAAATACTGAGGATCTTCCCTTCCTACTTGGGATAAACATACAAGGGAATAATATTCACAATTTCCTGGTAGATTCCAGGGCTTCGGGAAACATCATGCCTCTATCCATATGCGAGAAGCTCAGATTTTGCCCTACCCCGTCTAACAGTGCAGTAATCTAGTTGGATTAAACAGCTGTAAAAATTGTGGGTGAGCTAAAGAACATCCAGATCCAACTCATCCAAGACCCCAGGATAGCCAACGTGATTTATATCTAGGTGGTGGACATCCTAGAGACTTATGGGATGTTACTATGTCACAATTGGTCCAAGTCCCTAAATGTATATTTCTCGATCGACTTTTCCCACTTGTGGCTCCCCTAGGAGGGAGAATCTAACCAAATCTGGGTTGAAAGTGAGCCTTGGATGAAAAAAGCCCTCACCAAAGTCAGGAGGGTAAATGAAGTCCTCTTCTTTGAGACTTCCCCCGGGGTGTACAAACCCCTTGAGATCTTAACATTCAATTTCACCTATGGGGAAGACCCCGTAGTTTCTCAGAGAACCTGGGACCTAGAAGAAAAACTAAGGGTTGAGGTTAACTCTCAGGGTACTACAACGACCCCCACTACACTCTTGTCTAGCACTTGGTGCTAGGTGCATTATCATAAATATTCAGAGCTAGAGTGTGAGCCTTGCCTTGCTGCTGCTACCTGGCACATTGATGCCTGCCCGAAGGAAGAACACGTAGCTAATTCCCCAGAACCTAGTACTTCTACTGGTAGCACCTCTTTGATACTATTTTCCCAGGGATCCCAACCAGAAATCTCTTCAAAGGAAAACCTCACCCACGTACCATTAGCACCAGAGGAAACTCTTCCCAGCCTTCCCAGAGATAATCCAAAGACCACTTCGTCTTCCCAGCCCCAGACAACAAACAATGACTTGTGGACCCTTAAGTTCGATGGATCCCGATCCAAACAAAGTTGTGGGGCTAGAGTGGAATTGATCAACCCACAAGGGAAATTCTTCCTCACGTCCTATAGGCTACAATTCAACTATATGAATAATGTCACAGAGTACGAGGCTTTGGTCCTTGGACTCCTATTTGCACTAAGGAAAGGAATTACTTGCCTTTCGGCCCTGGGTGATTCAGAGTTGATCGTTAGGAAAGTCCAAAGTCAATACACTTGTCATGACAAAAGGCTGGCCACATACCGCAACCGAGCATGGAGCCTTATCAAATATTTTGATTCCTTTAGCATTGAGCTTATCCCCTATAGATAGAATTATGTCCCAGATGCCCTTATTGTTTCTACCTGCATGCTTGAGCCAATGGTTGAACCTCGACTCTGGAAATTCTCTGTTGAGATGGTCCCAACCTCATTTATTCTAGACAATGTCACCCATTTTCAGGTCTTTGAGGATGATCAACATATCCTGGCCTTTATGGCCAAGGTTGGTGTCTTTGAGGACCAGATAGTGGAGGAGAGAGATCACGATGATACTAGATAGGGTGATGAAGCTGATGGAATCATGGACCTACCAACCAACACCATCCCTAAGGGGATGGTCACACTTGAATGAATCTTGAAATTTGACCCTCGGGGCTAGGAAAATATATCATCCTCCTCTGAGGGAGGAAAATTTGAGAAAGTGAACATCGGCTAGGTCGGCGAAGAAAAATGGATACACATTAGCACCTCCTGCTCCCCAAAGAAGAAGGAGAAGATTCTTGTGGTTCTCAAAGAATACATTGATGTAATTGTGTGGGGGTATGAGGACTTGAAAACCTATGATACATCCATTATGACTCGTACTATCCCACTTAAACCTGACGCTAAGCCTTTCCAGAAAAAGCAACAACCATTCAACCCACTGATCGAGCCTCTGATTTATCAAGAGGTTCAAAAACTACTGTCATCCTGGATCATCTTTCCAACCCGGCATACTATGCAGGTTACCAACCTAGTCCCTGTGAGGAAGAAAAGCGATGAGATCTGCCTTTTCATGGATTTCTAAAATTTAAACAAAGCTTCCAAGAAAGACAATCACCCTCTCCCCTCATTGGATGAGGTATTGTAAATCATGAACAAATCACAAATGATATCTTTCTTAGATGGGTACTCTGAGTATAACCAAGTCATGGTTAAATATGAAGATAGAGACAAAATGACGTTTACCACCAAGTGGGGAATGTTTGCCTACCCAAAGAATGCCCTGTGGTCTGATTAATGCATGGACAACATTTTAAAAGGCTATGGACATTGTGTTTGAGGGCCTTGTGAACCAGTGTATAATCATCTACATGGATGATTTGACTATCTTTTCCTGGGATAGGCGTGATCATTCTGCTCACCTTGCCTAGATTTGTAAGAGATGTCGTCAGTATGGAATATCCCTCAACCCTAGGAAGTGCATATTTGGGGTCGCTAAAGGGAAGTTTCTCAGGCATATTATCTTCGAGAAGGGTATATCCATTGACCCTAAGAGAGTTGAATTTTTTCTAAACCTACAAATGCCAGACAGTAAGAAGGAAATGAGATCTTTCTTTGGAAAGATCAATTTTGTCTGGTGATTCATCACATGATTCACCGAGATCATAAAGCCACTCAATGAAATGATGAAGAAAGATACTAAGAATGAGTGGAGCCCTGAGGCAAAGTGGACATTTTCCCAGATTAAACAAATTATATCGGAGGCCCTAGTCTTGGCTAGTCTGAACTATTCCCTCCCCTTTTACATATATTCTTTTGCTTCACCACATTTTGTCATGACAGTTTTGACCCAGAAGGTTGAAGGGGAGGAACGACCAATAGCTTTCATGAGCTCCCCCTTTAAGAACGCCAAAGTTAGGTATTCACCTTTGGGGAAACAGGCCTTTAATCTTGTCCATGTTGTGAAGAAATTCCCACATTATATTCTCTGAAGCAAAGTGCATGCTATCATCCCAGACCAGGCAGTAAAATATTTACCGATGTAGAGTGAACTGTGTGAAAGATGAGGGAAATGGATGGCCATCCTCCAAGAGTATGATTAAGAAATGCAACCCATGAAGATAGTCCAATGCCAGGGACTATGTAGAGAAATGGTAGAAGAGACTCCACACATCGAATGTCAGGCATATATAGTGGATTCCATCACTTAGAATTCATGGTACACAAACTTGGTGTACTTGTTGAACAACTGATGCCCAAAGGGATTGCCTCCAAACAAACATCATGCCCTACAATTGAAAAGTGCACACTTCATGATAAAAAATCCCATGTTATTTAGTAGGAACTATGAGGGAGTGTACCTCCGGTGTATTAATAGGGTTCAAGCTGCGAACATAATTGAAGAATTCCACGGGCAATTTGGAATCGGGCATGGATCAGCTAACACTACTACCCATCAGATCCTCCAGGCCGAATACTATTGGCCCTATATCTTTAAGGATGTCTACACTCATGGTAGGAAATGCCACACTTGCCAGACCGCAACACATCATGAGCAGAACCTGGCTATGCCTTTGTAGCCGGTCTTCGAAGCTAGACCTTTCACCCAATGGGAATTTCACTTTATCGAGGAAATCAACCCCAACTTGTCTTCCAACCACTGGTACATCGTGACTACTACCGATTATTGCACCCAATGGTATGAAGTGATCCCTTGCAAAAACAATACAGCAGATGTAGTCATAAAGTTCTTGGAAGAAAACATCGTCACATGATTTGGAATGCCTTTTGCTATAGTATGTGACAATGGTCTGGTGTTTTCTTTGACACAATTACTTGAATGGACCTATGATAGAAAGATCACTCTGAAGTTCTCCAACAACTATTACCCTCAGCAGAACGGTGTTGCTGAATCGACCAACAAAAATTTACTTGAGGTGATCAAACATATATTAGAATAGAAATCCTGGGACTGGCACCAAAAGCTTAGATTCGCTCTTTGGGTAGATTGTATCCGAATAAAGGCAGCCCTAGGGACTTCCCTGTTCCACCTAGTTTATGGCCAAAACCCAATATTCCCCATTAAATTACAGATCCTAGTGTTGCAGTTCATGCAGGAATTTGGCAACCGGGACAACATTGTGGAAGTTCGGCTCCTAAATCTGGTGCAAATGGAAGAACAAAGAGACACGGCCCTTGAACACTTTGCGCATCACCAAGTACTAGTAAAATGATGGTTTGACCGAAGAGCCCAGTATAAGGCCTTTCAGGTCTCAAAATTAGTCCTTTTGTGGGACAAGGCCTAGGAAAAGAAAGGAAAGCACACCAAATTCTAACGGCTTTGGCTTGGACCATACCTTATATCTGAGATCTATGAGGAAAATACTTATTGCCTCAGTACCATGACCGGAGAAGCTGTTCCATTTCCCGTCAATGGACAATTTCTCAAGCATTATTTTGAATGAGGTAAGTTTGTCCAGAATTATATTTTATGTAAAGTCCTTCTTGTAAATATCCTTCCCGGTGCTCTGTTTGGGGTGCCTTGCCTTGTAAATAATTTTGTTGGCTATCATCCAGGACCGCCCCTTTTTATTTTCATTTTGTTTTTGGCTTTGTTCTTTCTTTTCTAGGTTCCTAGTGTTTTTCCCTCCTTTTTGTAGACTGGTATGCCTCACATAACATCTAGTTTTTAGAATGGTACCTTTTGCATTTTGGTGAACTTAGAATCTATTGTTAGCATGGTGGAATTGGTTCGCACTCCAGAGTTATTTTGTTAGTTTGGTAACATGCCATGAGTAATCTTCATAAGATTCATCCCCCAGAAGTCTAGAAATCAGTTAAATCAAAATCAAAGGAACAAGTAATCAGATACACCAAGAGTAGATTGGTTGCACTAGTTTGTTAGCCCATGTCTGAAAAACATTTAAATTCTTTCCAGGTCCAAATTTGTCCTCCCAATTTGGCAATTTAAAGTGGATGGAAAGGTGAAAGAAGTACCATCATTAAAATTAGCAAAGCTTAATCTTAATGGTGAAAGGAGTACCACCTTCCCATCCAAGAAGAGAAAATAATGACAACTAAAGAATGGAGAAATTCTGGTATCTGGGGGAAATGAGCAGATTTGATGACTTTGGTTTTATATATTTAGTGCCTCTTCACTACTTCTCCCAGAGGTCATCGGCTTAATTTTCTTTCAAAGCACACACTTCACAACTGATGATGGACCAAGGATTGAATCATGTATGGGCCAAATTTTCTCAGACACTTTGCACCTTGTGAGCAGGATGCTCCAAGTAATGATTGATTCTAGTTTTGCTAACCAGAGATTTTGCATTTCTCAAATGTACTAAGGCATTCATCCCAGTTAGTCGCCATTTTTTATGCCCTGCATACCCATCCTTACATTTTGTGTGAAAAATGTTGGGTCCACTTTTTTTTTCTTTTGCTCTTGCCTTGTTTTCTTTGTTTCCTTTATTTTTTTTCTCTGGGATTTTCTCCCGTAAGGTTTGTATTTCTTTTGCTTCTTGTCTTTTGTGCCTCCGAGCCTGGTCCTAGAGTCTTTTGTTCTTCCAGAGCTAGATTTTGGACTCTGGGATTCTCTTCAACTATGTCTCCTTTCACAAGAAGGCATAGTTGCATGGAATCCCCAGACCCGGAGTCTGGAGGTCTGCCTATTCCAGAGTTTGCAGAGAAGAGTGTAACTTGTTTTTACCCTAAGAGTATAAATGGAAATTACCCATCACTTTCATAGTTACTACAACTAAAACACTTAGAGCATTCAGAGAGATCCTTAGGCGATTAAACTGTGAATTTCTCTATGCTTAATTGTTGATTACAAGTTGATTTGTGGTGTCCATTCATGATCATTTGAGGGTAGACTTGTTGTAGATCACTCTTGGTGTTCTTCTCCCTTACTTTTCTTTGTGTTTCCAGGTAGGTTTTTGGTTTTCCCTTCTCTGGTTTCTCCCTGTCTAGTTCTTGTTGTTTCTTTTGTTTTTGTTTCATCTTTGTTTGGTTTTGTCATTTTCCCTTTTTGTTTTTTTCTTTTGGTTTGCCTCCTGTTGGTGGGTTGTCTCTACCAGAGGGTTGTCCACCCTCTGTGTAGTTGTAGATTAATGTATGTAATGTATAATATCATTGGGTAGCATGCGTGGCTATGTAAACATTGTATAATCATGTAAATAGTTTGTAGATACTATATATATGTATATAAGTCTCAACCCTCAGCCTCAACCTTTGGCCCTTTGTAAAATTACGTATATTTTGTGTGTATCCTTCCATTCTTCCTAGCTCATCATGCTTTGTTGAAATTATTTTCCATCACCTTACTGAGCTCATCAAGAGGAAGTCACCATGGTTGAACTCAGCACCTCACTGAGTCGAGCCATGGAAACTTTATCTCTCCCTTGTCTTATCACCTTAAATGGCGGGATTAATTTCCCACGAGTGGGCATATAAACCTTGTCCCATCTGGCATTCAATTTACCTCGTGTTAGCCCACTTGTCAGCATTAATGAATTTGTGTCATCTCTCACATGGCCACATGATGCGCCATGTCATCCAAATATGACTTACTACTAGTCACGTCAATAACAACTAGTTTATCCATACTCCAGGTCCCGAGGAGTCCCTTGTCTTTCTTTTCCTCCTTTCACTTAGTTCAACACCCCAGAATCTAACCCATGACTATGCTAAGTATTCCATAATTTTTTATATATGCTAACACTTGTTGGACAGGTGCAGGATGGTGACAAATCCCCTAGAGTTTCTAATGCTCTTTTTATATATTCTATGTTCTAACAGTTCTCTGGTCTTGCAAGGTGTAGATAGTTGATCAAGATGTCTGAAGTAATCACCCCTCATAATAGCCAAAAGCTACCTACCACCTCCACTCGAGCGGCCACAAAAACCAAAGCCAAAAATATGTTAGCAAAGATTCCCTTAACCTCCAAATATCCAAAGGAAGGCATTCTTGTGGGGTCCAAGGTGGACTCCAAAGTATGGAAAATAACAGACACAGAGCCCAGACTTTGGGCTGAAATGTAGGGCTTAATTCAAGCCATATACTGATTAAAGGTCGACAGAGACAATATGGCCACTCACTTGGCCTCTTTTGATATTATAAAGGCCATGAACTTTCCCTATGCGGTGTAATCACCAGAATTGATACTTTAGCTGGAAACATTGTACAATACACCTACTCAAACTATTCTTCTTTCTGATCCCCAGTCGCTACAATATCCAGCAATAATCGTCACTCTAGATGCAGAAACTTTTGCCTTAGGGCTGGGGATTCCATAATTCTAGGGGTCTATCATCTTCAACTGGACCAAGTCATTACAAGAGTTCAAGGAAGCTGCTCTTGTCTCCTGGCAATACCTTAACACCCACTGGCTGAAGTCCCCAAACAAGGACCATAAAAGGTTGAATTTGGAAATCCCCTCAGGGATTTCATAGAACCCATTCAAGCGGGCATTATATTTCTATGTAGGATCTTTGGATTGCCCCATGCCTTGGAATTCTTTGCATGGATGTACTACTTTCTTTACTGCATCACCACCCATAACCAAACTTTCAACTGGGCAGCCATCATTGCCAATCATGTGGACACACAGCTAAAGGAATTCATCCAGAGTTCCAAGTTCTACATGACATCCTACGTGCTATGGGCATTAGCCCAACAAAGACTAGATTTTCCAAGTTTGGCAATAGTTGGTGAACTTGGGAATGGGCCGGACTAGTTGACCCCATGGGATCGTTATCCCCAGGTACAATGGGAACTCAGTTTCTTAAATTTATATTGGGTAAATGATGCCTTCATTTACCATAATATCCTAACACTTACTCGTGACACTAAGTATTGATTATCGTAGGAGGTGATGAACCTTGTCAGAACTTATGGCCACTACTTTATTCAGTTCTAGGACCACACTTACATTCGAGTGACCATCTTCTCCGGGAAACCCTATCTTCTTCCCCAGTATTGCGGGGACAGAATCATTCTTTTGGAGTTCTGCTGGTAGATGATGGACATGCACGCCTTCTTTATGTTAAAGAAGGTCATCAATGTCTCATTTCCATTTTCATGCGAGAATTATATGTGTAGCCTCACTACAGCAAGGGAGGTAGATAATGAATTGAAAAGCCTGGGACTGGTGGAATTCCACCACACTAGAAAAAACTACGATCCTCTAGGCAAGATTTCCACAGCACTTCCCTGGGCATCCTTGCCGCATGAGGAAGATATTGAAGATTTTTGGGCAGACTGCCAAGACATTTTTGATCTTCGGGCCCATCAACATTCACGCATGTCGAAAGGACTCATGAAGGCGCTCAACCTTGAGAATTTTTTGAAGGGAGTTTTATATGATGGGCCGCTAGAAGACCCGGCATACAAGGAGTAGGGATTGGACAAGTTGGATCTCTCTCCAGTGGATTAGGCCACCCCTGAATACTTGACAATCGAGGGAGTATGTCACCTTATTCTAGAGGTGAGTCACCAATATTTTTCCAGGGTGTGTCCCAAGAGCACCCAGAAGAAACCAATAGTCTCAAAGGCCACTCCATCTTCTGCTACTGCCAAACCTAGCACAAGCAAGGGGAAATATAAAGAGGGTGCCCCAGCTAAGATAACTCCCCAAGTAACCACCCCTTTGGTGGTACAATTGCAACAACAGATGGAGTCAGCGAGGTTGGTCATCCAGCAGATAAGCACATAGATATCCTCTGGCCTCCTCATGACTCCAATGGCATTTTCTCACCTAGCAAGATCCTCATCGTTGGCCATGATGATGAGTAGACAGAGTTTTTCTGAGGTGGAGTATACCAATATTTTGGAGATCTAGGTCCCATTACTGAGAAAGAAGAAGAAGAAGGTGACCCCTACCCCAAGTGCGGCCGCTAGCCCTAGTATGTCGGGTGTGCCTCTAGTTGACATCATTTTAGATTCCCTCAAACTAATAGCCCTCTATGACATGATGATTTTGATGATGTGTTTGGGGCGAATGAAATCATGAACTTGCAAGAGATATTGGTCAAGAAGTTGAGGAAATTTTTGTTCAAGATAAAGAGGAGATCCCCGCAAAAAAGGAAGTTCTGGAAGAAAGATTTGCATCATAATAGGAATCTCAGGATGAGACACATAGGGAGCATGAGAAGGAGAAAACACCAACCCAAGAGGCTGAAGATACATCAAGGAAAACCACAGATGAACATCCAATGGTCTGGGAACCCAGACCCATGGGATCAACTATACCCTTGATCATCACGCTCTAAACATGTTTGGTTACTTTGAGTGACCAAATGCCCCGGAGCACATTTGGTGAGGTGGTAAAGGAGGCTTCATTGTTAAACTTTGGCCAAAAACCTCACCCACATCCAAAAGATGTTCCAATGGAGGAAAATGTTCTAGCGAATGAGGCTAATGAGGCTGAAGAACAGTAGCAGTAGAGTGACTGGGAAGACCCAGGAAATGAAAAAATAAAATCAATTGATGCTAATAGAGATGAGGAAGTCCCTGAAGATAGAAGTGATATGGATACCAAAGAAGGAGAAGTCCCAGATATCACAAAAAAGAACATCGACATGGAGGTGAATGCTGAGGCCTCTGGAGAATAGGAGAAAGAACAGGAACAAGAAAGAGAAAAGGAGCATGATGACATTGAACATTCTAGGAACACACTGCCGGGTTCCAAAGAGAATCCAGATACTCAGGTCCTAACTACAAAGCCACCCCAGCCACCCCAATGGATGGTGGAATCGAGAAAGAGGAAAGCCCCAATGGTAGCGATAGAAGTTCCACTCTCCTTGGCCAAAATGATAGCCTGACATGCAGAGGTTCATAAGCCCAAGAGGGAACAGATGGTCCATACCCTTCAGATTGAGCCAACGGGAAACACAATTATGACTATCGCAACACCTCCTCCAGGTGCAGATGCAACGACCATAAGGCCCAAAGATTAAAACATCATAGAAGTGGCACTGGGGAGGAGAGACAAACAAGGTGAACTAGACCTACTAAGGGAGGCCACTAAAGTAGTAGAGGCCCGATATATCAAAAAAGGTCAAAAGATGAAGGAGGAAAGAGAGACTAATGCCAATCTCCTCCCTCTCCTGGCAGAAATTACATGGCCTCTAGACGAGGTCCACCCGGGAGCTTCTACCTCCAGATTGCTTCTTTCATAGGGCAACGTGGATTCTCTCTGAGCCATGAAGAAGAAGGCATGGGCTATAGATATGTGGGCTACTGAGAAAGTAGCTACCATAAGAAAATTTCTAGTGGCATCCCTCCCAGACATTTATCAGATCGATGTCCTTATTAGCCAAGCAAATAGATCCACTCTTGTATGGGAGCATGACTTACAAAAGTATGAGAAATGGAGGGCCGGGTTAGAAGAAATTTGTAAAATCAAAGAAGAATCTACCACAAAGGCAGGAATTTTTGGAGATGAATCATATGATTCCCTCCAGGCCTAGTACTCTAGACTTGGCCTCAAAATTGAGGTATGCAAGGAACTAGTTAAGGCCTTGAAATAAAAGGTGATGATAGCCGAATACCCCTTGGGCCTATTTCAAGCATTTTTGGTTGGAATATCACAAGTCGATCCCTTCACCACCTGGATGTGCACCCCGAAGGACTACATCCTTAGTAAATTTGATGAACGGATGGAATCCCTATATCCAGTTGTCAGAGATTTTGACCAGGGTAGGTTATCTATATTATCCAACAAAATGATCTGGGCACATGACACTGTGAAGATGGTGGATGAATTCTGGAACAGGGCCAGAGATATTGAGGAAAAATTGGAGGTTGTTCGCAGTCGATGGGATAGTATTAAAGACATAGATGAAGAAGGCATAAGCTAGGTTTTGGAGACATTAAAAAACACTAAGGAACAATAAATTTCTCTGGAGTCCAGATAGTTACATCAACCGTGTATCGGTTTTATTCTTTATTCTTTGGGGGCGCAAGCTTCCGGATACTGGAGTCCTAGATCCAATATTTTTTAATTCTTTAAGGTGACCCGTGTCCCGGTTCCCAAAGCTGACTGGTCACTTTCAAAGCAGGTAATAATGATGTCAGCGGGTGGGTGACTCTAGCAAGTCGCGTCGGCTAGACAAGGAGGTCCTGACAGGTGGTCTTCTCAAGGCACCACCCTAAAGTAACACCTAGTGTATCAGAGACAGTGAGCCACTCTTCCTTTAATGAGGCATATAGCTTTGATCCTTGGGGGATCAGATTTCTTCTTTTCTCCTTATGAATCCTTTCTCAAGGCCGATTCTTCCACTCCACCTTTCTTGTCTCTTTGCTTTGACATGTCAGACCTTTTCCATCTCAAGGTCTTATGCAGGTAGTACTGGTCACCGGAAATAGTATTATATTGTTAAGTGTAGAATTTAGTTTTAGGTCAAAGCTTGTGTATAAATAATAAGTCTGACCTCATTCCAAGGGTCAGTGAAATTGATGATTTTGCAGTCCATAGCTAATAGCACTTTGGTTTTCTTAGTTCTTAGTTGTAGAGCTCAATGATCCTTAGTTTTTAGAAGCTTTTAATAGTTAAATGCTCCCCTGGAGCCACCATTATTATATGCACCAATGCTTGCTGGAAACATGTTAATGAAGAAGGAAGGGTTCTATCAATGGTGTTGTTAGCATTCTGATCTCTGGATTAATGGTATTTTTTGTTATATGTTCTTTATGTCCCTTGCTTTGATATTTTAAGTAGATTAACCACCTTCTTTTCCCTCGCTATTGATTAAATATGAACTGATGGTTCTGTATTTCTTCGGTATTTATTGTAGCATGTTAGAGCTTGGTGGATGTTTTGAATGTTTGGCATAGCTATACGTAGATGAAATATTTCTAACCCTACAATATCTTTTGAAGTTTATTTGGTAAAGATAGTGAATTCTTGCAGGAAACCCCACTTACTTAAATCCCTAGAGAACACGAGCCAAGGTAACTAGCTATCCCCCCAAATAGAAGAGTCACACTCCCAACTAAGCTCTCGCACTGTCGAGACCTGACTCTCATGTGCTTGAAGGCCCGAGGAATCTCATTTCCTTGGACAACCTTTACAGGTGAAGTTGGCTAGTACCCGGTGACAACTTACATCTGTTGGTGGACCCGGTCACAAAGTCCCATCAACAACTCACACTTGTACCATAGTCCACTTGAAATACTTTAATGAAATTAGGTAAAGATAACACTAGTTTCTCATTCACTTTTTGTTTCAACAATTTAAAACTCTTATTTTCTCCATGTGTCCACTTGAAATCCTCTCTATTACATCTCATCATCTCAATCATAGGAGTACAAACTAAACTGAAGAACCTCTCCAATGCTTTTAGGTGTAGTCCAATTAATAATTTCTTTAACCTTATAAGGATCCATCTTAAAATCATCATCATATATCACAAAACCCAAGTAAATAGGTTCTTCCTTCATGAAAGTAGACTTCTTGATGTTTATCAATAATTTCCATTCTCTTAACCTCTGTAATACATGTTACAAATACATCAAATGATCCTCCTTTTCCTTACTCAAAATCATAATGTCATCTAGAAAAAAAATTACAAACTTATCCAATAATTTATTTAATACCTCATTAATCAATGTCATGAAATTACTTCATGCATTAGTCAATCCAAAAGGCATTACCAACCAGTCATAGAATCCTTCATTTGTCTTGAATGCAATCTTTTACCCATCCCCTTCTCTAATTCTGATCTAATGATACCCACTCTTTAAATCTATCTTTATAAAACACCTTTCTCCACTCAAACAATCCATTAGTTCATCCATCCTCAGAAAAGGAAACCTATACTTCACTCTGATCTTATTGATTGGTCTAGAATCAGTGCAAATCCTCCATTCTCCATTTTTCTTTGGTGCTAATAATATATTCATTATAAAAGGACTCAAAATTTATTTGATCAAACATTTATTCCACAATTATTAAACTTGGACCTATTTATCTCTTCATTCTATATAGCTGTCATTCGATGTGTTGCTTTGTTTGGAAAACTATCTCTAGGGATTAGATTCATGCAATGGCTAATAATCCTCATAGGTACAGTAATCTATAAGGTATATTATCTAATATTATATCTTCACACTCTATTAAAATTTATTTTATTTCCTTAGGTTATTCTTCTTTGAATTCTAAGTCAAACTTGTTAGGAATTAAAGCATAACACATACTATCAGTTTTTAAACCATCCAAGAATTTCCTTGCTTCAACTAAACTAACTCTAACACTAGTACAAATCTCACTATTAGGACTCTCTATCAAAGGAAAAAAACACTTGTTTCATCCTATTTGTAACAAAAGTATACGTATTCTTTCTTCGAGCATGTAAAGCTTGTCTATCATACTACCATGGTATACACAACAAGATATGAAACACATTTATAGGCATAATATCACAAAGAACTTCATCACGATAAGATCTTATTTTCAAATTCACCAAACATTGTTCACTTAGCATTACCTTATGATAATATTTTATCCATGCTATCTGATAAGCTTTAGGATTCTTCAATCGCTGCAACTTCAACTTGTTCACCAACTCCTCAGAGGCTAGATTGTCTGAACTACTACTATCAATGATCACTTTGCAACATTTTCCTTCAGCTTTACATCTTGTCTTGAACAAATTATTCCTCAAAAATGGATATTGATTTGTCTCTTCATTAAATAGAGCTCTTCTTACTATTAGGGATTCACTATCCTCAATTTGATTCAAAGATTTGATAGGATCTTTCTCCATGTAAGAAGATCTACCCTTATTCTTTGTCCTCTTATCTAAATTACATTGAGTACCCTCAAAGGCTCAATATTCTATTGTATTTATCCTATTCTATCCTATTCTATTCTATTTATTATCTTCTATCCTATTCTATTTAAAAGGTTAAATTAAATCTACCTCAACATATTTTTTATATTTATATGATAAGAAACATATTTACTAAGAATCCAAACAATATGAAATGAATAGAAAAATATGTTTCTTCTTTAAAAAAAAGAAGATTCCTCTTAAAAATAAATAAATATTTGATTTAATTAATTCTAATTCATATGAATTGATATATGTATAAATAATTCATTCTTAGAATTGTATAAATGTTCTTGGTTGGTAAAAGGCATTTTCCCAACAAGTTCTCCATACTTAAAGAAGCTATTTCGTGTTAAACATTTGTTGACGTTTCTTTTATTGCAAAACTTTGACAAGTGTAGATCTTCACATTGGTGTTAAGCTCATTGTGGAGGAAATTTTGGAAGTACAACCCGAGATTTTGGTTTCCTGTAAGCTTCACATTTATATTAGGCCCTGTTTGGTTGAGGGGTGGAATTGGATTTTGATGCCCAAAACCAGGTTTTGGGTTCAAATCCATTGTTTTGTTTGCCAAAATGTAATTCCGATTTTAGATTGAAAATCCAATTTTGGCTAAAAAATGAGCAGCACCATCTTCCCACCCAATAGGTGTAATTAGATTTCTAATTCTGGTTTTTTGTTTTTTTTAACCTCATTTTATAATTTCACCAGGTATGTGGGGATTGTCATACATAGTTTTCATGCCTGCCAAAGGGGAAATGGAGAATACTATAGAACCCAAAAATGTGGTTGTTTTATCATTGCAGGAAGCCATTGAAGAAGTCCAAAAAGCTCAAGCATTGGGTTTAGCATTTTCCAAAAATGTGACTCAAACCCACGACCATAATGCATTGCAGGACTGTATGCAACTGTTTGAAGACACATGACATCATCTCAAATGCTCTCTAAATTCATTGAAAACTTCCCATCTGGAGAAGAAAGAATCCATGGTAGACGTTCACACATGGGTCAGCACTGCATTGACAAATCAAATTATTTGCCTCGGTGGACTCTCTGGCACAAATTACAACATAGAAAATAATAGTAGTCTAGCAGTATGTCTTCCTCTTTATCTCTTATACACTTCCCATCCTGCCTCATGTACACATGGCCTTTCTGCAGGGTTTTTCGCACCTCAAATTTTCCAAATTATTTTTCATGTTGGACATTGAGCAGCTTAAATATATCCAATTTTAAAACATCTAAGTATTCTACGACTTTACATAGATAGCAAAGGAAATAGTTGAATAGAATCTTGAATTTCTCTGCAAGAAATAATTATTTACTCCAAATTAAATCTGTAACATTTTAAAGCTAAATAAAAATTACTACTTATACCTGGGGGAAGTATGTTACCAACAAACTCCTTCCTTTTTGGCTCTTCATTTTCATCCACCACTATATCATTCTTTCACTTCCTACTTTGCAACCAAATGCAGAAGATGGATTTACTCATTCATCTTCCAGGTCAACCAAACGGTCCAAACTATATTTGGAAGATGCAAAACTGGAATATCAAAACCCAATTTTGAGATAATCAAGTTTTGAGTCCAATTCCAATTCGCCAACCAAACGGGGCCTTAAGAAATTGGTTGCATTATACTTTTAGGCCTATCCCTATACACTCATGGGATGTACCATGCACGTCTTGATTTTTCATTTTGTTTGGTCTATATTGCAATTACCATACAAGCTGTGGCCTTCTAATGTATCATCTATTGAGATGGTAATGTTGATCTAGCCATTTTGTTGGGGACGATAATGACAAGTAACTTATATCTTGTTTATTTATATTAAATAATTGTAACTATTTTATATTTAATTGTCCAAGTTTATCTTTGACTACTTTACTATTGAATTGATTAAGTATTTTTTATATAGTTTCTTTTAATCATTGAGAGAGATATGAATAATGGCATTGTTTATTGCTTTACATTCTAGAGTGATGTTTTTTTAAATATTTTTGTTTAGATACAAGTAAATAAACTTATACATAAACCGTCAAACTTGTGAATGTTTCTTAGTCAGTTCAAAAATATCATATGTATGATTATTAGTAGCCATTTTGAAAATGTGTTATGTATGATTATTAAAATTCTATTTCCTTCTCCACTTAATGATCCCACCCCTCCATCTTGACATTTCAATGGATAATTAGAATAATCAAAGAGGTTGAGACCTTTAGTTACATGCTTCTTAGTCTCTGATTTGAAGGGATGGGAGTAGACTATTCACGGGTGGTCTTATCTTTCATTCTCATCATTAATCTCCTTCTAGATTCATCTCGATGGAGTTCCCAGTTTATTAGACCCTAATGAATGTGCATGTTTGTCTTTGAATGTTTAAGCTTCTTGTGGTACTAAACTACATAGAGATAATGACATCAAAGAGTAGGCTACTTTTACTAGATGAAAGCCAATTGCTAATGGTTCTAGTGTTGCTAATACATGTGGACCTCTAGATAATTGTGACCCTCACCAACCCTTACTAGCATCACTTTTTCTCTTTAATACCCTTTCTTTTTATTTCATTTCATTGTTTATATTTGGTCATATATAGAACTTGAGGTTATTACCTCTACCACTGACCCTTCTTCTAGTAAATATTATACCTTTCATATATAACAAGTGAGGTGTAGGTTTTCATGACTTTGGAGGTGGACGAGTTCTAGTCTCTCTTCTGCGGTAGGTGGTTTACCAGCTCTTGCCTGGTATTGTTGATCTCCCTCCTCACTGCTCCTATTGAGGTGGGTCTCTTTACTATTGAGGAGGAAAGGGTTGTTGTAGTGGAAGGGAGGATCTACATCCAGGGTGTTGCCTTTACTCATAGGAAGATCTTCAATAACCTTTCTTTTCCAAGGGAGTTTGGAAAGTTTCAACCGATAGTTTGTTGGTTGAGCTTTGGTGATGGTCTTTCATGACCTTGTTGTTCTTTTAGGTTTCTTTGTTGTGCACTCTGAATACAATTAATGTGTTGTTAATGTGTATCTAGTGTGCTTCTTTTATTCCACGGGTCAGCACCCTCTTGCTACTGCTTTATTCAAAAACAAGTAATATATACACTATTTATTTTTTAAATAATTATAATAAAATACTATATTTTTTAACGAAGATAGTTTTAATATAAAAAGCAAACTAATTTTTTTATTGTATGTAAGAAATAGTATTAGTTAGGATTCTATTTGTAAATACTTACTTATTTTCTCTTTAAAACTTTTGGTCACAGGAACTACCTTTACTTATGTAGTGAATGAACTTGGGATTTAAATTTATGACCTCTATCCATTGCTTTCAATGGTTTGATTATTAAATCAACACCCATAAGTCATAGAATATCAAATCTTGATTATTGTCTTTTAATTCACTTAAAAATGTTTCTATATTGTTCATAAAATTGAATGATTTCCAAAAATTCTAGTAATTATTAGAGCTTGGTTATTCAACTTTTTTAAAATATATAATTTGAGACAAATTCTTATCCTAATCGAATAAACTACTAGTCTTTAATTTTTAACTTAAAATATATTTTCTTTAATGTCCAACAAAAAATTAAATAATTAATTCTAAATTTAATCTAATAATTTATTCATTTAAATAATTGTATAATTTTACTACCTAAATATTTAAATCACATAGATTTCATATTTAGAAATATAATGTTAAAGATTAGTTAAGTGGTGTTTGAAAGAACTTATATTATCGAAAAATAAAATATACATGCTAAAAACTACATCAAAACTACATCAAAGGAGAGATATTCTCGATTTATGAAATATTAAAAAATATTTTTGATTTTTAAAATAAATAAATAAATTTTATTTTTAAAATTATTTCTGAAAATGGTAAAGATAGATATTCAAAAAAAATTGATAAGGAATAATATAATATATAATACTAATTCTAAATGATCCTAAATATTTACATTTGTTATAATTAATAATTAATACATTTTTGGAATATTTTTTAGTTATATAATTGAAGAAAATGTTATATTTTGAATATGATTTTGCAATTTTTAATTTAGAAATTATAATAGTCTTTTATATATTAGATATCAATTGCTAAAAAAAAATGTAATTACAATATCTCGTGCATAAACCATCTACAAAATAGATTCAGTAATATCAGTCAATATAGCTGATAGACTTTCACAACCTACATATATGAATGGTTAAAAACTAGAAGCTAATATAGACAAAATTGATAGAGAAGATTAGAAGTTAAATATCATGGATACAAAAAATGACTCCATGATATCTACTTGACAAAAATAGACATTATCCTCAATAGTATTATTGCTTGTTTCTTTTATAATAGTCAATATTAGAGGTACTAAATTGTAGTGGAAATGGATCCTAGTCCAAAAATTTACCATTTCCAACATTTTTATATACTTTTACCAGAGAATAAACAATTAGGCTTAACCATAGCCATCAAAGAGAGTGGAGAACTTTGAATATATTTTCCTCTTTATTTAATATACTTAGCTATGGTTATGATAAGAATTATTACCAAAAATGAAAAAAAAAAATGACATAAATAGACATACAAAGTTTAAAGTCAACTAGGAAGTAAAAATTTTAAAATGAGATTCAATGAACATGTCACTAGATTGTAGAGCTAAAAATGTCAGCATAAAGGGAGAGATGTCATAGACCTACAATTGTTTCTATCAATTAAGGTTTCAAATTTAAGATTAGGATGCCATTTAGTTTATTTCTTTCAAAATTCATCTAAAATATTTCATAAACTTAGGCTAATTGTCCTAGACCTTGGTTTTTCACCTGTTCAAAGTTTAAAACTCTATATCATAGCCTTCTCTACACAATTCTAGTAATTTATGGAGTTGGATTGTTCACCAGCACACATAAAAGAGTGAAGATGATGTTTTATATAGGGTCTCACGTAAGTAAAACCTTATGTTGTTGATTCACCGTACACTAAAATAATATTGGATGAAATAGAGATTTCCACTCATGAGAAAGTGACTAGAAAATACAAAAAATAAATGCTTATACTTACAGATGATACATGTGATATGAACTTCTTATATTTAAGCCTCACACAATAGCTTGATGTTTGTTGATAAATATTAATGTATATATTTATCATGTTCGAATGCACAACTTGATCATGATTACTGAACTTGATTGTTTGAACACTTTTCTGTACATTTCTCACCAATTTCATTGACGTTTCTTGATTAAATACTATATTTCTTTGAAGGAGGAAACAATGAGAGGGGGGTTATATGAATAAGTGTTCTATCAAAATTTATCTTATTAACCCAATTCACAATTTATCTTATTAACCCAATTCACAATCCAATCACTTCATAAATTGAAAAGTAAAGTGCATAAACATAAATAAAATAAGATCAACACCATAACACAAGAAATTTTATCATGGAAACCTTGTTAGGGGAAAAATAATGGTGGGGATGATGTCCACAAGCCAATATTTTTAAGAAATATTATCTTACAATCAGTCAGAGTGCACATGCATAAAGGCATACTTCGTAGAGCTCACTTCTTAATACAAAATGGGCTACAACCTATTGAGACTGAAAAAAGCAGTAAGGGTTTTTGAAGTACCATGTTAAAATTTTGCATTTTGGCCCCCTATAAGTGCTTTTTGAGCCTATTTTCCTAGATGAGATTCTGAAGTTTTCCATGCATGTCAAGTACTCATCACTCTTGTTTAGGCATATGAAGATATCCCAGGTCATTAATTTCAAGTTTTGAGTTGTCTCATGATGTCTTGTTTTGAGCACTTGTCCAAATCTGCATTTTTGCCTAAGTGTCAATTTGTTGTATCAGGCCCAGTTCGCATTTGAATATCTTGTGTCCTATTGAGTGTCATAGCCCACCACTTTGGGGATGTTTATTATGTGCATCAAAGAACCTATGTTTCAAATTCAAAGTCATTTCAATATGTTTTGACTAGTTTTCAAACCCCTCAAAGTTGGTAGTTTGTTGTTGTTATGCATTGTGTAATTGATCTAAATTCTGAGTACCCCTGTTTGACCAACTGTAACTTTTGACCTTGTCACCTAACTAAAAAAATCCCTTTTGTAGTTCTATTATAGAGGTAAAATAATTCTTGAATTTTCTTCTTCAAATTGTGACAAGTCTATTTGGTCAATTTGCTAAGCCCATTCCATTTGTAGTTTCTATTAGTGTGCCAAATTGTCAAATGCATATTTTTGAATGACTTACTTTGAGGTCCTACAATTTCACACCCAGTTGATTGAAATGGATAATTGAAAAATCCTCTATATTCTAGGCATGGTAATGTGCTACCATGAAGATTTTCAGGCCATGATGAATTCATTTGCTCAGTTTTCAAGTCTGATTCCATTTGCAATTTCTAACATTTTGATGCAGATCAGTTGCACAGCTTGGTCGGAGGCCCTGTTTGTGAGGTTATATCTTGAATGTCATGATTTTTCACATTAGGCAAGTGGTTTCCATGAATTATAGACAAAATTTACTTCAAGTTTTCAAGGTCTCAGATCCTGAGGGTTTTGTATGCACAATTCTCTAGATGCTTTTCATTCGTAGAAATTGTTATTTCTCATTTGTTCTTTTCTGAAAGTTCCAAGTGGCTGCTTTTGAGGGGCCTCCAAATGTGTCTGGACGATTGTCAAGATACTCCCTTATAGATCCATATTATCCATATCACATACTTCCAGTATCCAGAGGCTCGAATTCCCAGGAGGTCTTTTGACATGTTTTCAAAACCGAAACCAAATGCAGTTCATTGCTCTTGGACTGAGTAATTTGAAGATTTCTTCTAAATAAGCAACTTGGGCGATTAAAATATTTTCACCTGTTTGGTTTCATCAGCTTCCGCTTTGCAATATGTAAAAATGTCAATCATAGGATGTGTGTGCCCACCGCCACATTCCAGTTACTAGATTTTGTCAGTTTTTAAAGCAAGCCTCAGAGGCGAGATGCCATTAATGAGTTAAGTTTTGTAGAATTGTAATGAGTTATTTAAAGCCCGCCAGTTCAATGCCTCATCATCCAGGTTGCATGGATGATCAAGTGTGATTTCTTAAAGATGAAATTGGTTTTAGTAGAGGCACGGGTTTTCATAGTTCATATGAATTCAGAATTTCAGATGCTAGTCTTAATCTTTTCTTTAAAGCTAAAGACATTGGAATGTTGAGCGTTGGCTATCCTCTATTTTAGATTCAATTATGCTTGCAATAGATGGCATGAGCTCACTTCGAGGGGTGATTAGTTTGTGATGCTATAGTCCAAATTTAGAACAACATAGTGAGTTTAAAAAAAAAGTGGAATAGGTTACAAACAACTCACATAATGGATGCCTCTCTGAGTGTGTTTGGAATGCATGCTTGTGATAGCATATTGTTGATTTCTCACTCTATCAATGCCTTCCTGAATTAGGGAGGAAATTTCTCATTGGTAAAATAGAGTACACCACTAGAGAAGACTGGAAATGTAATAATGAACCCATTGCATGGTATTTAAAGTAGAGGCCAACGCTAATTGTAAAACCTTAAACATGCTGCACAAAGTTTCAATGTAGTTTGCAAAATAAAATGATTGAGATGTCCAGTGCAACACACAGAAAAGGATGCCCACGCATTATATGTCTGCATTTAAGACATGTTAAACTACAATTTACACAATCAACGCAAACAATGAAAGTGCCAGTGCTGACTTAGGAGGAGTTTTAAATAAAGATGTTCATTTGCTGGGGAGCCAATGGTGAAGAAGATACCCTGCGCAGCATGGAGGTATCTTAAGAAAGTTTCAAGCAATGCAATTGGTCGATGTAAAGATAAATTCAACAACCTTTGCCAGCATCCTTCCAACGTGTTCTAAAATGGAAGCTTTGGAACAAGACGTGTGACTGTTTGATAGGATGCCTTAAAGAGATGCCATCTGATGAAATGCGATGATTGTAGGATGTGCTCAAAATGGATTTGTTGATAAGGCTTTAGTATCTTTCAAGAAATTGCAATCGACAGGTGTAGATCCAAATTCCATAACCTTTACAAGATTGCACAAAACATGAGGGGATGTAAAAACATTTCAACAGTTAATGAAAGACATTGTCTGCGCTAAGGATGGACATTCAAATACAATGTAATATTTAAATACAAATGGCATGATAGCCAGCGCAATGGGAAAAAGCATTGAATTAAATAGATGGCTGGTGCAAATAAAGAGAATGCCCATGTAGCATTGTGGAAGGGCATAAAAAATAATGTAAAAACCCAAAGAACCTAGCTAGAAATTGTGCAGAACTTGGTGTAGATTGGAGGTTTTAAAACTTGGAAATTGATAAAGGCATTATCCGACATCGCTGGTGGGTAGGTTCTTTTTAGTGTTTAAATACACTAACACTTGTAAAGCAATATGAAGTAAAGAGCCTAGAGAGCTCTTGGAGACTGTGTGAGTTAGAGGGCTTGGTGTGCAGTGGGGCCCACATTATTTAATGCAAAACACATAAAGCTTTAAAAAAATCTCAAGAACATTATCCCACATGTATCCCTCAATAGGATTTCAAAGAATTTATAAGAAAAACCACTCAATATGTAATTTGAAGCAGAAAGAGGAGACTATGGGCGCGTGCACGGGAGCTGGGAGCTTGCCTTTAAAATTGTGCTTGAGAAGAAGATGTCCAAATTTTGATGGGACCTGCAGCAATGATGTGGCAGATGACTAGGCATAAGAGGCTGCATGTTTTGGTATGAATCTCGAGGTGGCCAAAATCAACGAATGGCTTAATGGCTTAGTGAGAAAGTTGCAAAGAAGATAAGCTTAAGCCATTAAGCCATTGGTCCACATGGCACAAATGACAAGTGGCACCCAGTGGATCAGTCAGCAAATCAGAGGATGCCACATGGCGCCAAGTGGCACATGTCAAATGCAGTTTAGAGGCACCAATCAGAAATTGACACGTGGCGCCAAGTGGACCTGTGGACCAATCAGAGGGTGACACTTGGCGCATTCTAGTGAGATGTGCAGATTTCAAATGTTTTTTTTATTTTGAAATTCTTTTAACAAGTGGGTTAACTAGTGAGAAGATTCAACAAGATCCAAGGGCTGACTTAATGGCTTAATCGAAAGATGCTCACCATCTAACCACTAAGCCATTAAGCCTAGGTGACAAGTGTCACAGTGAGACAAAATCTAGAAAAGGGGAAATATTAAAGTTTAATTTGTCTCATTTCAATAGTACAACTATTGAAAATAATTAAATTCAAATGCAAATATTAAAAATTTTAAATGAAAATCTACACGGGAAAGCAAACTTGAATTAAAGTTTCGGAGGGAAAATATTGTCCAAACTATGGAGTATTATATGTTGTTGAAAAGGTCTCGGGAAGGAGATCATGATTTTGTAGACCAATTGAGGGAAAATCAAATCAGATTTTTGCAGTTTCAGTTTGAGCAGTTGCAGATATTTTCTGGGGACAGACATGTTTTGGTGACTGGGTTCTTTTTCCTTTCTCCTATATATGATTTTTTCTCCATTGTAACTGGGGATGTTGAAATTTACACTATTGGGCAGTATTCAGGCTCTTGAGTCTTATTTTCCGTGTCTCTTTGTTTTGCAAATGTGTATATCCAGATGAATTTTAATGAAGGATGAAGTAAATCCCTCTTCAAAACTAGTCTGATGTCTTTATATGTTTAACTTTGATTCTTATGTATTGATTTGTAAGGCACTTTAATACATTAGCTATAAGGTAGCTGTGAGATTGTTTCTGAGTCTCTTTCAAGGAGAGAGTAATTCTCATGGGAAAAATCTGAGAGTTGATTGTCTGTATATGAATCTGATGTCCAGGTTTTGAAGTGAAAAGGGTGATTTGTAAGGCATTTCACTTGGGTTTTGTGAGTTTGGATTTATGGTTTTCTAGGAATGCATGTGCATTTGACTCGCTTGCCCAATGGATAAGGCACTGGTCTTGATTTGTCTATTGGTTTTCTTCATCAATCAATCATTCAAATATTAAAATATTTACTTTTTGTTATCAAGAACATGTATGTTTAGTTGATTGTATTGAGGAATACAGTCCATTTTAGTGATTCCTTGAAGAGTGAATCAATAGGTTAGCCTTCCTAGTTCTAAGAACCTAAAAAGCAGAAGGATTATAAATCCTTAATCCACTGTGAGATTCTCTATCATTCAGTGAGTCTGTAAGTAGGTACGCCCGCCTGGGTATGTGGAGCCCAAAGTGTAGAAGGATTTTCATCCTTGTTAATTAGCCTTGTTCATGTATGAATCTGAGTTGGGAATAGAGGGTCAGGCATTTATTGTCATTTTAATTGATTCCTACAAGAAAAAAGAGCTAACAAATTGGCGACTCTATTGGGGAGAGCAGTGAAAAAATCTTGTTAAAGAAATTAGTAAATCTCTGGTGTGTTTAAAATAAATCAGATTTCAAGTGGGTTTTCCCATCTAAGTCACACTAAAAAAATGGCAACTCTACTGGGGATGGGTTGAAGGAAATCATGTTTAATCTATTCTAGATTTGCTGGTACTGTATTTTCATAATCTTTTGATCTAGTTCTGAGTTCATTGAAAATACTGGGGAAAGCAGTGAAAAAATCTTGTTAAAGAAATCAGTAAATCTTTGGTGTGTTTAAAATAAATCAGATTTCAAGTGGATTTTCCCATCCGAGTCGCACTAACAAATTGGCAACTCTGCTAGGGATAGAGATTACAAAATCTTGTTAAAACTTTCAGAATATCTCTGGTTTTAAAAGTTACAAATCAAAATACCCCAGTAATTGTAATCTGTCGGAGAAGTGAAGTTTAAAAGCTCATAGGATCTAATCATTTGATGCTCCATTTTTGGACCAGATTGTGAATCTTAATCCCATACACGTTATGGGTGGTGAAACTGTTTGAATTTGAAGAATCCTGGTTGTTTTGTGCCAGTGTAATTTATGATTATCAGTTGTTATTTGATGTCTAAGATCAGCAAGTTTAAGGCGTTTGTTTCCTTGATTGGCTAAATCAATATTCAAATTTGATTAAAAAAGAGTGCAAGAAAAAGAATCTAAAATTTGTTCAGATCTCTGTGTGTGAATAGCCTGGAAGTGTTTTTATTTGTAGCAAAAGGAAGGAAAATACTGTGTGACTTTGCTGGTTAGAATGAACTCAGAATTAAAAAGAATTTGGCAAATAGCTTTTGTTGTTTGAAAGTTCTCCTCTGCAAGGAGATGGCGACTCTATGAAGAAAGAACCTAATGAAGCTACACAAAAGGCTCTAAATCCATAGTGTTTCAAGTCAAGAAGCAAAAAGAGTAGCTACTACAAATTTCATCTAGGTAATCCTCTTATTTGTTGAAAATAAAAGTCCCTTCATAGGTGAATGAGTCACTAAGAAAAGGGAAAGAGATTGAAAGTTTTGTCATATTTCTGGGTTGAAAGTTTTAGTTTCAAGAAATCAGAAATATGTTGTGGTTTCATGAAAGAAGTGATGGTTTTGAAATCAGATAGAAATATTTTTCAAGAATGGAATGTATTGTTGAATAAATAGTTCAAATGGAAATTCCAACTCTCATGGAGGGAGATATGTTTTCTAGATCTGAAATTTACAAGCAAGATCTTGAAATTGTTGATAGAAAAAAGGATATTTTATTGATAAATCAAAAGATCCAAGAAAAGGCCCTATTGATTTTGAGAGAAAGGGTAGGAGATAGAAAAAAGGGATTAGCATATTCATTTTATCAAAGGTTTTCTAGTGTAGTTGATAAGCTTATAGCTGATATTGACTTTCTAGAATTAGAGTAGGGGCAATTATTTCTAGAGCTTTGTGTGTCGGAATTGCTTGATTGGTCAGCATCTCTTAGAGAAGAGGCATCTGAACATGTTAAAAGATGGATTGATGAAATTGAGAAATCTAAACTTGAAAGTGTAGATGATGCTGAATCTATTTCTTATGAAGATGGTGCTGAATCTAGTTCTTATAATGATGATGCTAAATCTTATTATGCTGATGATGAAGTAGATGAACATCAGATTGATGAAGATTAATCTTTAGTAAATAAGTTTTTCTTTTGGTCTATAGATTTGTCTTCTATTCAGCACAATAATGCAGACTTCTTATCTCAATTTAAGGAAGACTTTAATGAGCACCAAGAGAGTGATTATGACACAGACATAAGTTGTTGCAGTAATTTTCTTGCACAAAAAGACGTGAGCCACAAAGTTTTAGTCCTTGTTTCAAATAAGGAAGATTGTTTTCAATCCATGTCATTAAATGGGGGTGTCCAAGGAAGCATTTGTGAGGAATTTGTAGAAGAAAAGGATAAAGAATTGTCAAA
>MU223418.1:0-15674 GCA_018584345.1 Thuja plicata | reverse complement strand
TGTTTCAAATAAGGAAGATTGTTTTCAATCCATGTCATTAAATGGGGGTGTCCAAGGAAGCATTTGTGAGGAATTTGTAGAAGAAAAGGATAAAGAATTGTCAAATTTTGAAAATGGATGTGCATATGATGTCCCAACACCAGCACCTTTTCATACAGCTAATTATTTTGATGAGATCATTGAGGATTTTCTTTTAAAAAATGATAGCTATAATTGTGATTCTTCTCAAATTCATAGCAATGATGATTGTTCAACTCATAATGATACTGATTCAGAATGTTCCATCCTTGATGATGGTTACGATTCGGAAATTGATGATGGGTTTAATGAAGTTTATAACCCACTCTTTGATGAAGAAATAGATGTGAATTAGCCAATGCTTTGCTATCCTAATTTTGAAAAGGTTTTCCATGTATTTTCTAATCCTTTGTATGAGGACATGGTTGAAAATTCAGTTGACCTGAATGATATATCAGATTATGAAAAGAATAACTATGGGAGCCAAGATGAAATGACTAATTTAGCTTCCTTTCACTCTTATCAATCTTCCTCCAATGTTGATCTTGAAAATTATTACAGTTTGAAAATGAATGAAGTTTTTCATGGTGAACTAAGTATGAAATCAGAGGTTATGGTTCATCATGCTTCCCCTGATTCTTTGCATGATACATATGAGGTTGAATATGAAAATTTTTTCTTTGATATCCAAGCATGTGTTGGAGTGAACCAGTATGTTTCCAGCCATGAGAGTGAGCTGAAATGTTTATTGTTTCAAAAAGATAGTGATCTTCAAGGATGTGATGTTGTGATATCACACAGTGATCAACATATGCATCAATTTAGTGCTTTTTCTTTTCCAAGTGAAGGTGAGCTTACTGATTACTTTTTGTTTGACATGTTGAAGATTCAGGGCAGCATTTTTTATCAAGTGAATGGATATGATAGCCTCAATTTACCTTGGATACATGGAGATGAAAATCATATTTTTGATAGAGGTAAATGTTGATTTCAGTCATGAAGGGGTTTGGGCCTTTGTAAATAAGCTTCTTTCTTGTATAGTTTCTTTCTTTCCCTTTTAGTCATGTGTTGTGTTTCCTTTCAATAACGGGGTTCCTAGTTTTTGAGTTTGAGAAGGAGAAAAGTTTCAAAGGAGAAGAATGAGAAAGTGGAGATAAAGTCTGATTTGTTTTTGGGTGGTTTGCTATACCAAGAGATCTGAATCCTCTACATGCCCAAATGGGGCATGCATCCTCAGTCAGAGCCACTATTGGGACTGAAAAAAGTAGTAAGGGTTTTTGAAGTACCATGTTAAAATTTTGCATTTTGACCCCCTATAAGTGCTTTTTGAGCCTATTTTCCTAGATGAGATTCTGAAGTTTTCCATGCATTTCAAGTACTCATCACTCTTGTTTAGGCATATGAAGATATCCCGGGTCATTAATTTCAATTTTTGAGTTGTCTCGTGATGTCTTGTTTTGAGAACTTGTCCAAATCTGCATTTTTACCTAAGTGTCAATTTGTTGTATCAGGCCTAGTTCGTGTTTGAATATCTTGTCTCTTGTTGAGTGTCATGGCCCGCCACTTTGGGTATGTTTAGGATACGTATCAAAGAACCTATGTTTCAAATTCCAAGTCATTTTGATATGTTTTGACTAGTTTTCAAACCCCTCAAAGTTGGTAGTTTGTTGTTGTCATGCATTGTGTAATTGATCAGAATTTTGAGTACTCCTGTTTGACCAAATCTAACTTTTGACCTTGTGACCTAACTGAAAAAATACCTTTTGTACTCTATTATAGAGGTTAAATACTTCTTGAATTTCCGTCTTCAAATTGTGACAAGTCTATTTGGCCAAACTGTCAAATGCAGATTTTTGAATGACCTACTTTGAGGTCTTACAATTTCACACCCGGTTTATTGAAATGGATAATTGAAAGCTCCCCTATATTCTAAGCATGGAAATGTGCTACCATGAATATTTTCAGGCCATGATGAATCCATTTTCTCAGTTTGCCAATCCGATTCCATTTGCAATTTCTAATATTTTGATGCAGATCAGTTGCACAGCTTGGTCGGAGGCCCTGTTTGCGAGGTTATATCTTGAATGTCCTGATTTTTCACATCATGCAAGTGGTTTCCCTGAATTTTAGACAAAATTTACTTCAAGTTTGCAAGGTCTCAGATCCTGAGGGTTTTGTATGCACAATTCTCTAGATGCTTTTCATTCGCAAAAATTGTTATCTCTCATTTGTTCTTTTCTGAAAGTTCCAAGTGGCTGCTTTTCAGGGGCCACCAAATGTGTCTAGATGATTGTCAACAGCCGCCCTTCTAGATCCGTATTCTCCATATCACATACTTCCAGTATCTAGAGGCTCGAATTCCCAGGAGATCTTTTGACATGTTTTCAAAACCGAAACCAATTGCAGTTCATTGCTCTTGGACTGGGTAATTTGCAGATTTCTTCTAAATAGGCAACTTGGGCGATTAAAATATTTTTACTTGTTTGGTTTTGTTAGCTTCCGCTTTGCAATATGGAAGAATTTCAATCATAGGATGTGTGTGCCCACTGCCAAATTCCAGTTAGTGGATTTTGTCAGTTTTTAAAGAAAGCCTTAGAGGCCAGATGCCATTAATGAGTTAAGTTTTGCAGAATTGTAACGAGTTATTTAAAGCCTGCCAGTTCGATGCCTCATTGTCCAGGCTACATGGATGATCAAGTGTGATTTTTCAAAGATGAAATTGGTTTAAGTAGAGGCAGGGGTTTTCATAGTTCATATGAATTCAGATGCTAGTCTTAATCTTTTCTTTAAAGCTAAAGACATTGGATTGTTGAGCATTGGCTATCCTTTGTTTTAGATTCAATTATGCTTGCAATAGATGGCATGAGCTCACTTCAAGGGGTGATTAGTCTATGACGCTATGGTCCAAATTCAGAACAACATAGTGAGTTTAAAAAAAAGTGGAATAGGTTACAAACAACTCACATAATGGATGCCTTTTTGAGTGTGTTTGGAATGCATGCTTGTGATAGCATATTGTTGATTTCTCACTCTATCAATGCGTTCCTAAATCAAGGAGGAAATTTATCATTGGTAAAATAGAGTACACCACCAGAGAAGACTGGAAATGTAATATTGAACCCATTGCATGGTATTTAAAGCAGAGGCCAACACTAATTGTAAAACCTTAAACATGCTGCACAAAGTTTCAATGTAGTTTGCAAAATAAAATGATTGAGATTTCTAGTGTAGCACATAGAAAAGGATGCCAACGCATTATATGTCTGCATTTAAGACATGTTAAACTGCAATTTACACAATCAACACAAACAATGAAAGTGCTAGCACTGACTTAGGAGCAGTTTTAAATAAAGATATTCATTTGTTGGGGAGCCAGTGGTAAAGAAGATACCCTGCGCAGCATGGAGGTATCTTAAGAAACTTTCAAGAAATGTAATTGGCTGATGTGATTGTTTGACATGATGCCTTAAAGAGATACCATCTCATGAAATGCGATGATTGCAGGATGTGCTCAAAACAGATTTGTTGATAAGGCTTTAATAACTTTCAAGCAATTGCAATCGACAGGTGTAGAGAAAAATTCCATAACCTTTACCATCATATATATTGCAAAAAACATGAGGGGATGTAAAAAAATTTGAACAGTTAATGAAAGACATTGTCTGCGCTAAGGATGGGCATTCAAATACAATGCAATATTTAAATGCAAATGGCATGATAGCCAGCGTAATGGGAAAAAGCGTTCAATGAAATTGATGGCTGGTGCAAATAAAAAGAATGCCCACGTAGCATTGTGGAAGGGCATAAAAAAAAAATGTAAAAACCCAAAGAACCCATCCAGAAATTGCACAGAACTTGGTATAGATTGGAGGTTTTAAAACTTGGAAATTGATAAAGGCATTATCCCACATTGCTGGTGGGTAGGTTCTTTTTAGTGTTTAAATACACTAACACTTTTAAACCAATATGAAGTAAAGAGGCCAGAGATCTCTTGGAGACTGCGTGAGTTAGAGGGCTTGGTGTGCAGTGGGGCCCACATTATTTTAATGCAAAACAGATAAAGCTTTAAAAAACTCTCAAGAACATTATCCCACATGTATCGCTCAATAGGATTTCGAAGACTTTATAAGAAAAACAACTCAATATGTAATTTGAAGCAGAAAGAGGAGACTATGGGCGTGAACGTAGGAGCTGGGAGCTTGCCTCAAAAATCATGCCTGAGAAGAAGATGCCCAAATTTTGGCAGGACCCACAGCGATGATGTGGCAGATGAATGGGCATAAGAAGCTGCATGCTTGGGCATGAATCTTGAGGTGGCCAAAATCGATGAATGGCTTAATGGCTTAGTGAAAAAGTTGCAAGGAAGATAAGCTTAAGCCATTAAGCCATTAGTCCATGTGGCACAAATGACAAGTGGTGCCCAGTGGATCAGTCAGCGAATCAGAGGATGCCACGTGGCACCAAGTGGCACATGTCAAATGTAGTTTAGAGGCACCAATCAAAAATTGACACGTGGTGCCAAGTGGACCTGCGGACCAATCAGAGGGTGACACTTGGCACATTCTAGTTAGATGTGCAGATTTCAAATGTTTTTTTAAATTTTGAAATTCTTTCAACAAGTGGGTTAACTAGTGAGCAGATTCAACAAGATCCAAGGGTTGACTTAATGGCTTAATGGAAAGATGCTCACCATCTAACCACTAAGCCATTAAGCCTAGGTGACAAGTGTCACAATGAGACAAAATCTGGAAAAGGGGAAATATTAAAGTTTAATTTGTCTCATTTCAATAGTTCAACTATTGAAAATAGTTAAATTCAAATGCAAATATTCCAAATTTTAAATGAAAATCTGCACGGGAAAGCAAACTTGAATTAAAGTTTTAGAGGGCAAATCTTTTCCAAACTATGGAGTATTATATGTTTCCAAAAAGGTCTCAGAAAGGAGATCATGATTTTGCAGACCAATTGAGGGAAAATCAAATCAGATTTTCACAATTTTAGTTTGAGTAGTTGCAGATATTTTTTGGGGACAGACAGGTGTCGGTGACTGGGTTGTTTTTCCTTTCTCCTATATCTTATTTTTTCTCCATTGTAACTGGGGATGTTGAAATTTACACTGCTGGGCAGTATTCGGGCTCTTGAGTCTTATTTTTTGTGTCTCTTTGTTTTACAAATGTGTATATCCAGATGAATTTTAATGAAGGATGAAGGAAATCCCTGTTCAAAACTAGTCTGATGTCTTTATATGTTTGACGTTGATTCTTATGCATTGATTTGTAAGGCACTTTAATACATTAGCTATAAGGTAGCTGTGAGATTGTTTATGAGTCTCTTTCAAGGAGAGTAATTCTCAGGGGCAAAATCTGAGAGTTGATTGTCTGTATATGAATCTGATGTCCAGGTTTTGAAGTGAAAGGGGTGATTTGTAAGGCATTTCACTTGGGTTTTGTGAGTTTGGATTTATGGTTTTCTAGGAATGCATGTGCATTTGACTCTATTGCCCAATGGATAAGGCACTGGTCTTGATTTGTCTAGTGGTTTTCTTCATCAATCAATCATTCAAATATTAAAATCTTTACTTTCTCTTATCAAGAACATGTATGTTTAGTTGATTGTATTGAGGAATACAGTCCATTTTAGTGATTCCTTGAAGAGTGAATCAATAGGTTAGCCTTCCTAGTTTTGAGAACCTAAAAAGAAGAAGGATTATAAATCCTTAATCCACTATGAGATTATCTATCATTCAGTGAGTCTGTAAGTAGGTACGCCCGCCTGGGTATGTGGAGCCCAAAGTGTAGAAGGATTTTCATCCTTGTTAATTAGCCTTGTTCATGTATGAATCTAAGTTGGGAATAGAGGGTCAGGCATTTATTGTCATTTTAATTGATTCCTACAAGAAAAAGAGCTAACACAACCTATTACATAAAGCTTACTATCTTACAAGGCTCAATACAATGATTAGTATAAATTGAAATATCTAAAACAATATCTAGCAATGTCTGATTATAGTTCCATATAAGTAGAAAACATGGATCTGATTTCCTTTAATCATTGACTTCTCACCAACTTTGTTCTTCACTAATAATTATCTCAGATCTATAATCCCTGCACAAATTTTTTACATCATAGCTGTTAGTAATAACTGAGAGGGGGGGGGTTGAATCAGTGGCCTCAAAAATTTATCCTTTCAAACATAACCACTAATCAATAAACCTCAGATTATTATGTCCCTACAAGATGCATGCCATGAAATACTAATAACGATTTAACTATCTGTCGGTTTTCCTTGTCTGTCCTTATTCTTCTTCATTACCAATAAGCAGTATAACTATTTACCAAAACTTAGTAAATAAGAAAAGTATACCGATCAATCTAGTGTTAACTATGTCAAATACAAAACAGTAAACAAATGAATCATACACACATAACACATGAATTTTTAACATGGAAACCCTGTTAAGGGAAAAACAACTAGGACTGGTACCCCAAATTTTCACTCTTCTGAAGTGAGCCCTGTTGGGAGCCAACCCTATTAAAGGTTAAAAACACACTATTAAGTGTGACCTTATTAGAGGATTTTATACATAGAGGTTGTCACTTAGTATTGGGCATCTATTGCTACCATTCTTGAATCAACCTCCTTCTTAGACTGTCAATAGGTATCGGGCAAGTCCAATGCTACTTTCATGAATCAAACTTTTTGGCACTCCTTGGGATGTACCTCAATATATAGAAGACTGTTAAGTCCTGCTATGTTAGGAGACTTGATGCTTCAATCGTTAAACTAAAACACTATGAACTGTTCATGATGTAACTTTGAATTGTAGATTTTTGGATCTATTTAAGTACATTACCTCTCTAATCAATGTATCAATTCAATTCTTTGTGCTCCACACTCTCTGCTTTGTGATGTTGTGCTTCACTATTTGTCATTGTCTGTAGAATTCCTTAGCTCTCCTTTAGCTTGATTGATCATAACTGTATGAATTTCTTCTTCATCAGTATCTCTTCAGCATCCTCCTTCTATTCACTCCCCTTAATCCCTTTTCTAAATGAATTAAGCTTTTCTCTTATATAGACATGATATTCACTGTTTCTTGATTCTTTATTCTTAGCGTGAAAAACAATCTATCCAATCTATCCAATTTGATTTAAAGCATAACTCCTAATTTGTCTCATAATTATCTTCTTTCCAACTATAAAAATCATCTTTAAATCAATTACTTAACTCTAGTCAAATAAAACATAGAAAACAACATGTTAAGTCTATCTTTAGCTCTTGCCAGCTAGATATTTTGTCATTTTCTGAAATCTCTATTCCATCGGTCAACTCTATAGTTAGTCATCGGTGACAACTGATAGTTCCTTTGGTGTGACTCTAGATAGCTTTAGGATCTTTATTCATCGGGCATCATTGGATTTTTACTCATTGGGAAACTTTGTTTTCATCTCGTCAAGCATCTTGTGGTTTTGCTTCATCGAGAAACACTATCTTTTGCTTGTCGGGTATCACTGTGACTTTTCTTCTTTGCCTTTACTGATGGTGTGCACTCCGTCGGTGTTGTCTGTCACTTAGTGAATACTTGACTTTTATGCATTACTGAAAGCATAACCTTTGTTCCATTGATTCTCTGAAGTCTTTGGAATTATGTACATGACCGTATAGATGATATTAAGTTGACATCAATGAAAATACAAACTATTAACTAATTTAATGCCTTGCATTATCTTCAACTTAACATTATCAAACATTCAATCAGTTATATCTCATCAATCTCTCCCTTTGGCATTGATGGCAACATATTATATTATCAAACTATAGTATTTCTAATACAATATGAAATACAACAGTTTGAGATTCATTAAACTACCAATATTTTTGTTTGATAACCGATAAATGTTTGATCTTTGGTAAGCTCTGTTTTAGCTTAGATTTGATTCTTGCAGCTCTTTTTCTTCTGATGTGTTGATTCCTCTTCTTGTGTCAATTTCTCTCCTTTGACCGTTCTCTCTCTTTTGATGTATTTTTTCTCTTGTCAGCAACTATCCCTTTGTATAATCTTTCAATACAATGTTCTCTCCCTTAGGATATAATCTCTCCCTATTGGAGTAATCTGATAAAGGATAATCTTTCACCTTTTTAAAAAGATGTGATAATATGGATAATCTTACTCCCTTTGACAACAATGCCAAACAAATATTTTACAAATATCTGACATTCATGTCAAACAATCATTTTTCTCCTATCCATAATATATTCCTTGAATTTTCTTTATCCATCAGCAATATAACAATATGTTTTGGTGCTTGGCTTTGATATATAATTGTATGTATATAGATGTAGCTTTGAAGTTCATCTCTTTCCTTGCATCAACATGAATTATATTCTGATAATATGTAGGCTGATGTATCCTTGGGTATTTTTATTGAATGGTAGACATGGGTTTGACCCCTAGTCTCTTTCTCAAGTACTCAAATGTATCCTTGGGCAGTGGCTTGGTGATGATATCAGCTAATTGTCCTTTTGATTGCACATATTCAAGTATCACCTCTTTTTATTGAACTTGTTCTCTCAAATAATGATACTTGATGGCAATGTGTTTAGTCTTGGAATGCATGACTAGATTCAAGTGGAAATGTTTATTCCACTAGTGTTATCACAATAGATAATCACTGGTTCTGAGATCTTCATATGCATACCTTCCAGCAACTATTTGATCCATGCAATATTTGAGCAATTTGCAGCAGCGGCAACATACACTGCATCTACAGTAGACTGAGAGATGTGTCCCTTCTTCTTGCTAATCCATGTGACAAGTTTGTCACCCATAAAGAATGCTCCTCAAGTTGTGCTCTTCCGATCATCAAGATTTCCAGCCCAATCAGCATCGATAAACACCTTAAATTCAAATTTTCCATCTCTTCTATACCATAAGCTATATTCCTTAGTATTCTTTAGATATCTTAGAATTCTTTTCACATTAGTCATATGTGATTCCCTAGGGTTAGCAGAAAATCTAGCAATAATTCCTGATGCATGTGCAATATCTGGTCTAGTGTGTGCAACATACATGAGTTTTCCAATCATTGATCTATACAAAGTTTGATTTACCTTTGTTGTCTTGTCCTCCTTTGTTAATTTACATCCAGTAGCCATCGGTATTCCAACTGGTTTGGAATCTTCCATCTTGAATATTTTCAGGACCTCTTTGATGTATTTGGACTGTGTAATTATGAAAATACCTTCACTTTGTTGAATGATCTATAGACCAAGAAAGAAATTGATCTCTCCAAACATATAAATCTCAAAATCTTTTCTCATCTCATTTGCAAATGATTTGCATAGCATATCATTGCCTCCAAATATGATTTCATCAAAAAATATTTCAGCAATCAAAGTGTTAACATCAGTATCTTCCTTCAAATAAAGATTACTATTTTCACTATTCCTTACAAATCCAATACTTATTAGATAGGCATGAAGTCTTTCATACCAGGCTCTTGGAGATTGTTTCAATCCATACAAGGCTTTTTGAAGTCTACATACCATGTTTCTCTTGTCAGGATCGACAAACCCTTCTGGTTGCTCAATGTATACCTCTTCTCCAAGTATTCCATTTAGGAATGTTGACTTCACATCCATCTGGTATACCTTGAATCCTTTTAATACAACATAAGCAAGTAGTATTATTACTCCTTCTAGCCTAGAAATAGGTGCAAAGGTCTCTCCATAGTCTACACCTTCTTCTTGTGCATACCCCTTGCATACTAGTCTTGATTTGTTCCTTGTGAATTCTCTATTCTCGTTCAGCTTATTCCTGAATATCCATTTTGCACCAATGACATTTTTGTCATCTGTTCTTGGCACAAGTGACCATGTCTTGTTCTTCTCAATCTGATCAATCTCATCAGTCATAGCACTTATCCATTCTTCATTATCTAGTGCAGCATTGACAGATTTTGGCTCAAACTCACCAATTAAACAATTTGAGTTTAAAGACTTACTTCTTGTTCTTGTACCACCTTTCTTATCTCCTATGATCTAGATCTCTGGATGGTTCCTTCTTACATATCTTGCAAGTACATGTACAACTCTTTGTGTATTATCTTGATCATCATTTTGATCTTCATTTTGTTCTTCATCACCTTGCACATTATTTTGATTATCATCTTGACTGTCGGTAACATCAGTCTGACCATTGGTTGCATCATTCTATTGTTCTAGAACTAAGAGCTATTTCTTAGGTAGAGTGTTGGGTTATTCATAGTATACAAACTTGTTGTAGTCCTCTAGTTCTTTTGTGCTTTCCATCTCATTCTTTTCTACAAATTCATCTATCTTTACATTTGCACTTTCAACAATTTTGTTAGAAGCCTTGATAAGACATTTATAAGATTTGCTCTTTGTAGAATACCCTAGAAAAATACCTTCATCACTCTTGGAATCAAGATTTTCATTTCTATAATCCTTTAAGACATAACATTGACTACCAAATATCTTGAAGTAACGCACATTGGGTGTTTTACCATACCATAGCTCATAAGGTGTCTTCTTTGTGTCCTTCAATTATACTCTGTTCAATGCGTAGACAGCAGTACTGACAACTTCCCTCCACAAGATTTGGGTGATGCATTTCTCTATCATCAGTGTTCTAGAACAATCAACTATTGATCTATTCCTTCTCTCAGCAATCCCATTTTGCTGTGGTTTTCTTGGTGCAGAAACCTATCTTTTCATACCATGCTCATTATAGAAATTAGTGAATTCATCTGATATAAAATCTCCTCCTCTATTTGACCTCAAGAATATTAAATCATTATCACTTTTTTTCTCTACCATAGCCTTATACCATTTAAACATCTTGTATGCTTCAGATTTATCTTTAAGAAACATAACTGTCATCATTCTAGAGTAATCATCAACAAAGAGAATAAAATATCTATCTCCATATTAAATTTTTGTCCTCATTGGTCCACATAGATCAATGTGGACTAATTCTATAATATCATCAGATGTCTGGATTTTACTTTTGAAACTAGACTTTGTCATTTTACCTTTTTGACTGGCTTTCACATGATGTTGTCTGGCTTTGTCATCATCGGTAAGCCTCTTACATTTCTTCTTCTTCTTATTTTCATCATGTTGTCAAAATTCACATGACACAATCTTTTGTGCCACAACTATATGTCTTTTTTTCTAGTCATTAAGCAAGTGGTGTTCCTATTATTCAGATAGAATAAGTTACCTTTATTCTGTTCACCGGTACCAATCAGTCTTCCTGATTCATTGAAGATCTTTTCCTTCTTATTCTCAAATGCTACTCTGTGACCTGAATTATTCAGCTGAGAAACACTCAATAGATTATAATTAAATCCTTTTACCCAATAATTATTTTCACATTTAATCAGGTTATTCAACATTATAGTTACTTTACCTTCAACTGGACAAGGTGTATCATTACCCATTCTTACTGTACCACCATTATAATACTCAAAAGTGTTAAACTTTTCTTTTTCACTAGTCATGTGGTGAGTGTAGCCACTATCTATAATCCAGATGTCATTCTTGCTAACCTTAGATATGAGTGTAGTTTCTACATGCCTTTCATCTTTATCTGAATCATCCTTCACAGCCAACAATAATATCTCGATGTCTTCATTAGGTTTGGTGTCGGTATCTTCATCTTTGCACGCAATTAGGTAGCTAGCTTTCTTTCCTTTGTCCTTGTAGTCCCGAGTATCTCTTCATTCTAATTTTTGGTAACCTCTGTAAACTTTGTTATCACCTCTGTCGGATTTCTTCTCAAAAGATCTGTCATTACTTCTGTCATCTTTTCTTCTGTTAGGACATCTTGCAACAAAGTGTCCAATCTCTTTACAATTAAAGCATACAAGTGGTAACTTGCCTTTGTATTTACCTTTTCCTCTCTACATTCTTCTAGCCATAAGTGCTTCTATTTAATCTAGATCTTCTTCTTCACTTTCACTTTCACTATCTCTTCTAGATGTGTGTCTATGACTTGATTTGCTTATTCTCATAGAAGACTTAAATGTATACTCTAAGTTTGGTAAGACACTATTATCAAATTTTTTCATCTCAGATGAAATCAGTCTACCAATTAAACTATCAAGAGTAACTATATTGTTTGCTACTGCTCACATTTCTTGAATGGCAGAAACTCTAATAGCATATACAGGCAGTAAGGTTCTTAAGATTTTACTTACCACTGTCTCCTCTTCAAGTGTACCTCCAACTCCTCGTATATCATTGACTAATTATTTTATTCTTGTGTTGTACTATGTGGTTTTTTCTCCTTCTCTCATTCTGAGATCATCAAATTTTCCTCTAAGGCTTTCTTCCTTGGCTCTCAGAACATTTGCATCACCTCTGTGTACAAGCTTCAGTTTGTCCCACATCTTCTTTGTAGTTTTTCAATCCTTGAAATCTTAAAATTGAGCATCAAAGAGTGAGGAAGAAAGCTCTATGACCATGTAGTTATGTTCATGCTTCTCTCTCAATTGATCTACTATTAATGACCCTATGTTCAACACATATTCAGTATCTAGGAATTGAGTAACATCATTACCAATACCTGATAAGTGGAGTCTTATCCTGCTTTGCCATGAAGAAAATTTTTCTTTGTTCAACTTGGGCACATCTCGTCTATTTATATTGTGATCTATACTTAGGTCTTGAAACCTTCCTTTCTAAGCACACAAGCTCTGATACCAATTGTTAGTAATAACTGAGAGGGGGGGTGAATCAGTGGCCTCAAAAATTTATCCTTTCAAACTTAACCACTAATCAATAAACCTAAGATTATTATGTCCCTACAAGATGCATGCCATGAAATACTAATAATGATTTAACTATCTATCAGTTTTCCTTGTCTGTCCTTATTCTTCTTGATTACCGATAAGCAGTATAACTATTTACCAAAACTCAATAAATAAGTAGAGTATACCAATCAATCTAGTGTTAACTATGTCAGATACAAAATAGTAAAGAAATGAATCATAAACACATAACACATGAATTTTTAACATGGAAACCGTGTTAAGGGGAAAACCACTGGGACCAGTACCCCAAATTTTCACTCTTCTGAAGTGAGCCCTATTAGGATCCAACCCTGCTAAAGGTTACAAACACACTGTTAAGTGTAACCTTGTTAGAGGATTTTATACATAGAGGTTGACACTTAGTATCGGGAATCTATTGCTACCATCCTTGAATCAGCCTCCTTCTTAGACTGTCAATAGGTATCGGGCAAGTCAAATGCTACTTTCATGAATCAACCTTTTTGGCACTCCTTGGGATGTACCTCGATATATAGAAGACTGTTAAGTCCTGCTCTTTTAAGAGACTTGATGCTTTAATGGTTAAAATGAAAAATTATGACCTATTCATGATGCAACTTTGAATTGTAGATTTTCAAATCTATTTAAGTACATTACCTATCTGATCAATGTATCAATTCAATTCTTTGTGCTCCACAGTTTCTGCTCTATAATGTTGTGCTTCATTGTTCGTTGGTGTCTGCAGAATTCCTTAGCTCTCCTTTAGCTTGATTGATCAGGACTGTATGAAGTTCTTCTTCATCAGTATCTCTTCATCATCCTCTTTCTATTCACTCCCCTTAATCCATTTTCTAAATGAATTAAGCTTGTCTCTTATATAGATATGATATTCATTGTTTCTTGATTCTTGATTCTTGGCGTGAAAAAAAATCCAACCAATTTGATTTAAAGCATAACTCCTAATTTGTCTCATCATCACTAGTACATTTGAGGTCAAATTATGATAGGCATTTGTCAGATTTACAATGCTCATTTGTCGGTATTTCGACACATGAGTCTGTCACCGTTTTTGCGTAGGAAATTACGATAGAAGACACATCTGTCAGTTTGCTGACACCACATCACGTTGAAAAATTTCACATGACAACAGCTTCATTATGGCATTTCCTGCGGTTCATCCATCGGCAGTCCGACACCACCACCTATCGAAAATATACCATCTCTATTAGAAAGAACTGTTGAAAACATATCCTTTTTGACATTATAACTGTCTGCATACCGACAGTTTCCACCAAATTCTGACTGATATACCTGTCGGATATATAGAATTACTGTCAAAGTTTCTATTGAAAATATTCTATTTGTGACACTTTAACTATTGGAATAGTGACAGTCATGCAGCATTTCTTTGACAGGTTGCCCTGTCGAACGTATAGCATTGTTTTTGGAAGAATTGTCCTAAATGTTGATTCTCTGGCATTTTATCTATCGAAGGCATAGCACTGCTGTCAAAAATTAATTATGAAATGTCAAAAAACTGATGGATATGCACATTAAAGATAAAATAGCTCAAGAGACCATCATAGGTTCTCTCTTTCTTCAGTCTATATTATTGATATAATGTTTTACCTTTCATTAGCTCATCAAATCCGGGGATTTGAAAGAATTTAATAGAATATTTTCATGACAACGTATATTATTTAAGTTGACGTTGCATGAATTTATCTACTTCACGTACTTGTAGACTATGAGGACAGCGATAAAGAAGCATGGCCATGGTAGAAGATGCTTCTTTATCGCTGTCTTCATAGTATACAAGTGCGCGAAGTAGATAAATGAGTGCAACGTCAACTTAAATAATATACATTGTCATGAAAATATTCTATTAAATTCTTTCAAATCGCCAGATTTGATGAGCTAATGAAATGCAAAACAATCTGTCAATAATATAGACCGAAGAAAGAGACAACCTATGATGGTCTCTTGAGCTGTGTTATCTTTAGTCCTAGCTACCTATCAATCGTCACAAATAATCACTGCCTTGCATTTATGTACACTGTACAAATTGATCCCAGTCTCACAAAAAAATTTTACACTTGTACATCTAATTAATACTGGAGGCCTAAAGTAATTTTATACAATCACTAGAAAATTTCATGCATGGATGAGAAACGGTATCCAAAGTTTCTAGGTAACCATTTTTGAGAAGAGGAATGAGTGCAGGCCAAAAAAGGGATAATTCCACAACAGAAAGGAAGACATCTTTTTAGCCTAGGTCTGGATCCTATGACCAATTGTCGAAGGATCTAGGGCCAGTCTAGAAAGATGTCTTCCATTCTGTCTACAACATTGTGTCCATCCATGATCTCAGGAATATCATCATCTTTCTACTCTTCATTTGCCAAAATATATCGCTTCTTCAAGATTGCAGAGTAATCTTATTAATAAAAGAACTCTTGCCAACATTAGGGTACCCATAGATCAAAATAGTTGATTTTATTGGTGCTTGTGCTCAAGGATATCGATTCACTATTTCGAAACGGCCAAATCATTTTTATTTTATTTGTTGAGAAAAGGAGTGGGAGAAAACGAGCGGGTGAAATTTCATCGAGCACGAGAGAAGGCATTGCATTTTATTTGATCATGAATGCTCTCTGAAATGACCAATCATATTTTCTATTCGATTTTTTTTTTTTTTTTCCCATATTCAATAGATAAAAATCATGGTGGCAGCCACTTAGCCATCTTTTTGATGTTCCAGGTATTTTAAAAAGATACAGGTATGTGGATTTATCATTCAGTTGCTTGCAGTTATTGGTCAAATGCAAATATTTTGTCAAGTTGAAAGGGCAAGATAT
>MU223417.1:1178450-1197012 GCA_018584345.1 Thuja plicata | reverse complement strand
GCAACAGGTCGAATCACGCAGACAGTCAGGATGAATAACTCATATTCAGTCTTGGCTGTACCTGGTGAAGAAGGACTATGTTGAAGTGTGTGGTTGATTTAGAAGGCCAAAATTAACTCATACAACAGACTGGTGCATGGGTAAGTTTTGGCACAAAATATAATAGTTTTTTTAAAACTTCAAAACCAATTTTCCCACATTGATGGGGATGTGGAGAACTCCAATGTTTATAAGATAAATCACTCACATTGTAATATAAAGTGAAGATCCAAGCGACTCTTGGTGACTGCACTCGCCTAGATGAATAGGTTGGCAAATTTGAAGGAAAACATATTTTGGTGAAGCCCGCACACATGGATGATGAGGATGGTGGTGACAGGTGTCGGTAGGGCGCCATTGTGCACTGACATTAGCAGTGTGCCCAATCATATTGTGCGGTCGCGCAGGGTGCTAGGAGTGTATGGTGCAGACACTTAAGTGGATTTTGAGGCTAGAGAGGGTGACATGGAAGCCTCACAGTAGAGGCATCAGATCATGCATGAATATTGAGGCAACATAGATTGACGACAGACAAAATGCCTGGATTCGGAAGATGTAAGGAAGATATCATTGAGCCATCGCACCTGCACGACACATGGCAGGGATGACATAAGGGTAGGCTAGGTGGAGGATGATGTGGTAGCATGGATCCCAATATAGATAAGATCAATGGTTGTTGCAATGGATTGAAGGGGAATATTCTTAAAAGATATCTTCAAGATATTATGCCTACGCGACATGTGGCAATCTGGTGGTGGGCTCCGGAAGATGAAGATAAGGCAGATGATGCATGCGCCTAGGTAGATTTCAGAGATAATCAATGAGTGACACATGGTGCTTTCTATGAAAGAGGGATTAAAGTGCAGAAAAATAAGCTCAGGCTTATAGTATTAAAGTGTTATTCAAAATGACACAGTATTAAAGCATTTAAATCTACACAGGACATGTTAAGAGGGAGTTAAACATTGTGAAATGTTTTTATTTCACAAAGAGAAATGTGCATGCACGAGAGGAAGGATTTTTGAGTAGTTTTCAAATGTAAGGGAAAATGCATAAAATCATATTTCAAAGGTTCACGGGAGATTCAGAGAAAAAGGAGAAAATCATATCAGATTATGGAGAGGGGAGATATTTGTAGAGGTTTTTTTTTGAAACAGACAGGTGTCAGTTAGGGTTGATGAAATGTTTTTTCCCTTCTATAGCTTCTTTCTTCTTCATTGTAAAAGGGGTCGATCAATTTTTTGATCAATCAAGGCAGGATTGCCAGTTTTGGTCCAGACTTTGTTTTTTATTTTTAGCAGTCTGAGAAGATACATAATGTATTGAAGTTATTCTGATGAATGGAAATATCTTTGGGATCCCTTCTTGATTTTTTATTGTCCTCATATGTATGTTTGGATTCTTATGAATTTAGTTTGTAAGGTATTTTAAATTCATAGACTTCTAAGGCAAGTTTTGACATATGTTTTCAGGTTACTTCTAAGGGGAGCGTAATTCCTACGAGCATATCTCAGGGGGTTTAAAATATATATGAATATGATGATTTAAGATTTGAGTTGCGGAGAGCATGTTATAAAGCATCTTTTTTGGGTTTCAGTTAGTTTGATTAATCTGGTATGGTTGAGATGCATTCTTATTGACTTTGTACCCTAGGATTTGGCACTGGTCTAGGTTAGGGTTTCCTGTCAATCTTTAAACTAAACCAATATTTTCTTTTATTGTTTTTCATGTGTGAATATTGAATATCAGTGTTTGAGAGACTAACCCACTATAAGATTTGTTGTAAAGAAGTAAATCAAAAGAGGTACTCCCACCTAAGTCTGTGGAGCTCAAAGTGAAGGAGGATTTGTTATCCTCGTTAATTGGTCTTTTACTTGATAGAATTAGGAAGTGGGTTAAATAGAGTTGATCATTTACCGATCTATTTGATTATGTAAGAAAAAAGAGCCAACACCATGTAGACAACTGAATTGAGTTGAAAAATAATAACTGGATTATGGACAATTAAGTTTGTGACATGATGGAGAATGTATAGCTGTGTTGGTATCTTTTCAAATTATTTTAAAAAGTTCTCAAAGTTCATAAATTTGTGGCTTGATGACATGATTGTTTCCTTCCACGGATAATCTCAGTTATTGTGGATACATAACATTAACCTAGATTTGATGGACAAAGAGTTGGTACATGAGAAGAGCTTTAAAATTGCATCCATAACCATCATTTGCACATCAAATCTTGAGTTCTTATTTTTTGTGTGATAGCAGGAGTGTCTGAAAATAATCCATTGTGTTGTAGAGAAATAAGTGTATTAGTGAAGCTTTTCTTTCTAGTTTAAGATTTTTCTATTTCATAAAGATGGAAGAACCAAGTACTTCTACCAAATTAGTAGCTACAAGAAAGAAGAAGAAGGAAAAAATCTCTGAAGAATGGTTTCAGTTGCTGCTAGGAACGTCAAATTTGTTATCAACCAATGAAAAGGCATGGAGAGATATGTGCTTCCAATGTAAGAACCCATACACTCCTGGTTCTACTGATTCTTCTCTATTCCTATTCTTTTGCAACAACAGAGTGAAGGATGTCCTAGTATGTAACCCTTGGGTTTTAAATATGTAAAAGTTGATCATTCCTGACATTTTTGTGGACGTTGAACTAGTAAAAGCACTAGCAAAGGGTAATTTAACACTTACCAAATGTATAAGGAAGAAGGATAAAGTTGCCTTGGTAATAATTGATAGAGACAGCTTCATGGATGCATTTAGTATCTCTGGAGCCATGAGTGTTGATATAGACTTGGATGAAGAGAAAAGACAGTATCACCTGCATAAACGTATCCTGAAGAAGAATGTTATTCCCAAGTTTATGCCAAGAGATGGGAGGAGGATTATACCAATTCTAGATAACATCATTGAACCCTATGATCTAGACACTTTCCACAACTACCTCAAGTACATTGTATATTGATTGTGCAAAGTTTTGGGGGAAAATGGAGCAAAATTAGTAATAGAAGATCTATTGATGGTAGACATGGACATTAAACACCCGCATGTAAACAAAGAATATGATTATGTGGGCTTTATTTTTAATAGAATTCACAATGACCTAGTTTCTATTCAAAGCAATCCTTCCACAATTGACTTCAAGCACTACTCAATCTTGATCCATATTATTTTGTTTTACATGTTGGAATAATGGAATGGTGTGTACTGAGAGGGGAGGGGTGAATTAGCACCCTTAAAATTTTTTCTCAATTATCATTTAGTAATATTTACTTGCATTACTAACCATATTGATTTTATACCTTATGCATGTAATATCAAAACAAAAATGTAACTTGCATGTAAACATTCATGAAATTCATTGACACATAACACAAGAATTGGTAATGCAGAAAATCCCTGTTAGAAGGTAAAAACTGCAGTGGGGATGAAACCCACAAAGCTTCACTATCTGTAGAATGGAAGGTGCTGGTTAAGGCTACAAGTGTGATCACTTCTGTTGATCTTACTCTATTAGGAGTACCATTTGAGACTTTTTAAGGTCTACTCTGTTAAGAGATTTTAACAACATTGTTAAGTGTGCACTCAGTTAAGAGATTTACAAAAAGACTGTTAAGTCCACCTTCTTAAAGGATTTCTTCTATTTTCTACAATTTTTAGATAGTAGTAAAAAATACTTGTTGACCTGATAGTATGCAATCTTGAATTTTTGAATACAAATCCATTAAGTTCATAAGATATATGTATCACCTATAGATTGATTAATACCTCTATTTTGCTCGGTAGCCTTGAATCTTTTTCTTCATAACTGAATTCTATATTTTGTCTCCTTCTGCATGAAACTCTCTATCTAATCCTTTAGATGTATGATACAACTACTATCATCATGTTCTAATTGATTACTGCATCTATTTATAGAATGTATTGACCTAATTTAGGTTTCATGCTTTACGATAAAAACTCTACGATCTAAGGTTTACAACTTGACCTTGATCTCCTAGTTTGCATGTTTACAATCAGTTAAACTGATTAAAACAATTAAATATAATTTACTTGATTCTCAAGAAATGGTTTTACAGCTAAGCATTTAATCTAATTATAAAACTTTAGTTCTTTATCTGGCGTGTATCTCAGATCCACTTTTCTTGGGATAAAAACTATCTCTCGGTAGACTGGTGCTCGACGATGTCTCTATAGACATACTACTCTCGGGTTCCTTTTTGAACTGTATTGTTAGTTTACTCTATGAACTGTTTGTCGGGTTTCTCTGTGAATTGTTCTCTTGGTTTACTTTGTAAACTATTTGTCAGCGATCATTGTGCTAATACACTTTTGGTGACCTCTGCACTTGTCTGTTTTGGTGACCTCTATTTTTTGTCATTCGATGATCATGTTATTGATGGTTCAAAAAATATTTCCTTTGTATAATGATTAAAAATATGATCCTTTAGGATTATCAATCTCCCCCTTTGGCATTAGTATCAAAAAATGGATATGTGCAAACTAAAATGTTCAGCATCTACACCATGTGTATACCTTGTCAATGACTCCCCCTATGTGCATGCCTCAGTATAATGTATGTACATGTGCTCCTTTGTAAGGTATATACATTTTCCCCTTTATACATATATTTTCCCCCTTATACATATCATTTATCCCTTGTACATGATAATTTCCCCATTTTGTACATATCATATCATTTCCCCCTTATTTTGAAATTAATGACAAAGGTGTAATACTTATAACTTGTAAAATATGTTGGCATGGGATTTCTGAATGTTTTCCATTATCTTCTCCCATTTCTCTTGGAGGTGTTCCAGGGTCATGTATTCCAATGTGACTCTGGCGTGCATGTCATATATACTTTCTGTAACAGACATCTCTGGGGTGGAAATCAATGCTTTTTCCAAAGTCATGTGTTTTAACAACAGTATGAGATTAGAGACTAACATTGCTTGAAGCTTGGTTACCTCATCTTGGATTTTGCTTTCATCCTTTTGTAGTTCTAGTCTCAACCTTTTTGAATCCATAACTTTATTATAATGCAATTGGAATGCATTTTTTTCGGTTGTGGGACCTTGTGCACTAGCCTTAAGATCTTCATCTATGTTTTCTATCGTGTCACTATTCTCTTTAGTGAAGTGCTATATTGTACACAACTTTTGAACTAAGGTAATCACTTCTGAAATAATAGGTTCCAATGTATTTACTAGTTCAGACAGTTTTACCTTGTTCTCTACCACTTCTTGGCTGATCTTCTTGGTTAACTTGTATTGACACTTCTTCTTAGCATGTTCCTCAATGACTTTGTCTGCATCTACATTTTTTGATGTAATGGCATTGGTGAGTACTGCTAATTGATCAAGTATTGGGGCATTTGGATCAATCATAGTGTCAGGTACTATCTGCAATAGTATCTCTTTTGTGGTATCTAGGACTTGTGAGTTCTTTTGCTCCTTCATGAGCTTGCTCTGTATAGCCTTTCTCTAGCATAGTTCACCATACTTGGTTAGGGACTCGGGATCTAGTGTTCTAGGATCACAGTTGGGTATATCAATGATTTATTCAAGTGTGACCGGTTCTTTTTTCTTCTTATTCTTATTATTTGATATGGTGCTGGAAGTAGTGGTATGTATAACTATATCTAGTTCATGTTCTTTCTCTTTCTTTGGTGATTGTGTGGGAGGTGTTGTGCCTATTGTGTGCTACTTGGTATTGACCTATTGGTGGGTAGTGGACGTCTCCACATCAACCTTGTCTATATTTGCAGCCTTTGCTTCTTTGGTTTCCTCAGAATCACTCTATTTCTCCTCTCCACTCGTTGCTTTCTTCTCTTCATTTATATCCTTTTGCTTCCCTTGTTTGTCACCTGTATCTATTGGATTGTTTGCATCAGGTTCAAGTGTTTTCTCCTTTTCTTTTATGATGATATTGATAGATTGTATCAATAGGGGTATGTCACCTTGTATATTTACCTATGCAACATCCATTGTATCCTTTTCCCTTTCTTTTTCATCGGCATCAGTTACCTCTTCACCATTCCTAGGTTCATCATCAGAATCAATAAGAGTTATATCTTTGATTATGATATGTGTTGATTCCCCTAATGATTGTAGTATCTGACGTACATCATCCATGAACTTGGATGCCTATGTTTTCAATTCTACTATATTGATGTTCTCGATGTTATTTATGAAGATATGTTATGGGCTCAGTGTGGCCTCCTTTTCTTCATAGTGAGGTGTCTCGATAAGAGCCAGTACCTTCTCGAGGATTGCTATATCCTCCTTAGGTGGATTGAATATTTTATTCCAAGTTTCATTTCTTTCTTTGTCAAGCTCTATTAAACTGACCTCTAGTACTTTGTAAGCTCTCATCTTAGCTGAGAATTTCTTTGCATGCATTTTCATCATTTCATCTATTTCCTTAACTTTTGATTCAGGTGGCATGATTGTAACTAGGGATCTTTCCCTTATCTGTTTCTCTGTATGCAAGGCATATGTCCATCTTGCTAATATTCTGTCATTAATCTCTTGTGGAATCATCTTATTAAATTATATAGGTACATATTTGAATGCAATCATTTCCTTAATGATGGCTTCTTCTATCTTATTCTGATCCTCAGGTTTCATATTTAGCCATTGTCTTATCTTAGGATTTGATATGCTACCTGATTTGATGATTGATGTTGCAATCTCATCAATTGTCTTAGGAATTTTGTTCTTTGTAGGTTGGAGTGCTTGTTCACTCTCATCCTGTTCAGTGTCATCTTTGTCCTCTTTTCCTCTAATGTATTTTCTTCTTTTCCTTGGTGCATGTTTCCCGATTTGAGGCTTTCTCTTATAAGTCCTCACTATACCTTTCTTTACCAGTGGTGATTTTGCATCTTTTGTAGTATGAATTCTATTTCTTGATGCAGCAATAGTTCTTTTCTTCTTTGTTTTGGTGCATCAGATTCAGTTGACAAGTCACTCAAATTTTCATCTTCACCAATGGGTGACTATCCCTTAGTGACATCTTATTCCAAATCTTTATCATCTACAGAAAGTTTCTTCTCAAGTGTTTTTTTTTTAATGATTTTATTCTTCTTTTGGTCTATCTTCTTCACTACTAAGCGTATTTTGATTCTATCCTTAGCTTCCTCATATGTTCCAAATCTTGGCAATGATTTGTCCACTTCTTCATTTAGCAGGGCTTCAATAGCATTTGTGGCTTGATCAATGTTGATCTCATAATCTAGTGGTGGTAACCATGTTGTTCTCAGTACAATTGGTTTGATTAAAGTGGTGTCGGTATCCACTATGAAACATATGTCATCCTTATACTGTTCCACTAGTTGTGTAGGTATCCTCATTCTCTTCTTCATTTTGTCCTTGAAGGTAGTGAAGTATTCATCCATTACTAATGTAAAATTATCCCCTAGTGACATAATAAATTCACTAATTTCTGTAGTTGTGTCCCAATTGACATTACCAACAAGTGGGAAGAAATTATGAAAGTAGAAAAATGTGCACATGAGGAGTGAACCAAACTTACATGAATTATATTTGGCTACTCTAATAGTCCTCATATTTTCCTCTAGTTGCTTCAGGAGCATCTCAGATAAGTCCAGTTGCAGTCCCTTCTTCACAATATTATAGACAGTGTCAACTGCTCCACATGCTATGTTGTTCAATTGGCTAGCTTGGAATACCTTGTATCCAATTACGCATGCACCAAACTTCATCTCAGCATCAGTGATTGAATTAAATTTTAAACCTCTATCGTCCCATACTATACTAGTTTCTTTTTCAATGTCGGGGTGAGAAGGATGTTTTAGGGATTTAGCCTTGTCAGTTAATGGATAACCGGTTATTGCATGTATTACATCCTTAGTGATTAGTTTTGGTTCATCCAACAATATTTTCTTGTCATGTACTTGACTGAGTACTATCTGAATCCACTCGGTTTTAAACTCTTTTAGGAACATTAGGGTATTTTTTAAACCCTTTTACCTTTATGTGCTTGTGTTCATCTTTAATGTTTCCATCTATGCAAAGCTTCTTGTAAGCTTCTTCAACCTCAATATCTCAGATCTCTGCAATCTTACAGTGGATATATGCTCGGACATCTTCAACTAGAAAAAACCTAGGAGGGATGCTTGAGAATTCTCCAGTGTCATCAGGTTGTGAAGCAACCTTAGGGAAAAATTTATACTTAGGCTCTTCAAAGGTTGTGTTCTTGATCAGATTAACCTTCTTGTCCTTCGTATTCTTGATCTTGGAAACTCGCAATGTGGTTTCCATGTTTCTTGAAATTAGGGCTTCCTCTATAATGAACTACGATCTCGGTAAGACTTGGTACTTATGTGATCTTTGTTGTGGATGTTGAAATCTGTTTAGAATAGCCGTTGAATCTTCTGTGAATCAATTTGCAATCTTTTCACGTTTGGTCGCTCTGCTGCACTCTGCTTTTGTCTTCTCTTCACTCTTAAATGCTTGGTTAATGAATGAACTTTCCATCGCCCTTTTATAGATGATGCCCTAAGTGGTGCAATAAATACTTCACCTACTTCATAGTGATCGAAGATAGAGTCTCTTGGGGTAAGTGACAACTTGGTTTCACTTTTCATATGTTCACCGACGGTGCTCGGTATGTAATGAAGACTTGATTTACATTCATGTGTTTACTGACAATGCTCGGTTTACATTGAAAACTTGGTTTTTATATGTACACTAATGATGCTTAGTGTGTATTGACCGATGAGGTTATATTTACAAAATCATAACAAGTAATACCATAGTGCATCTTTATTCATGCTAATTTGGCATATTATCAATGCATATATGAACTGATGTAAAATATAGCTTTGTATAGTATAGTTCCATACTTACTTGTATGATTAGGTGGGGGTGGTGATATCACCTAATCCATTGGATGAGGTGTCACCAACTGTGTTGCTTGGTCCAACATTGTCATTGTTTGAATCTTTCCTCCACATTTGATTTCTCATTCTCTTGATATCTTCAATAGTGTTCCCATTTGCAAAAGTGCTTGACTCTGTCACTCGGTCTCTGTAGTCCTTGCTTAGGTGACCGACCTTATGACAGTGTAAGCATGCCACTCCATAGTTAGTCTAGCTCCTTGATCTTCATGTCCATTTCCTCATGTATTTTGCTTTTATGCATCCATATCTACCACATGATGTGCAATTTACCCATGTGTTGTAATCCTAAACATATGAGTTACCGACGCTTCTCGGTTGATAAGGATTTTCTTGTTCTTTTGATTTCCATACTTTCTTTTTCTTTTTCCTGCATTGATTAGATGTGTGCCCATGCATTTTTCAAGTAGGACAATATTTTTCCATGTAGGATTACTTCTTTGGTTGTTTTTACCTTAGATCTGCATTCATGTTCTTTGTGTCCAAGCTTGTTACAGTTATAACAATTACCTATGAATGTAGAAGTAGATTTAGGAATACCTTTAGCTTTGCTCCTGCAAACATTTGATGTGTGGCCTAGTTTTCCATAGTGATTGCATGAATGCCTCTTAGGTCTTGGATTTTTGTAGACATCTTTTTGATCATATTTATTTGATGATTCTCCATGCTTGGTATACCCTAAATTGGTATTTTTGTTGACTCTTCTTTGTCCATTCAGAAAATCATCCGTTCTCTTTATACTTTCTTCAACTTTCTTGATCATGTCATTGTGTTGTTGTTTAATCCTTGCTTCATGCTTTGGTTTCTCATTTTCTTCTCTTAGTTCACCAATAGCTTTCAATTTCCCATTGATTTCTATGTTTACTAGGTTGGCCTCATGACTCATAAGAACTATCTGATTAGTGATCTCAATGTGATGTTCAGTTAGTCTCCGTATTTCTGATTCTTTCTCTTATAGATTTTCAATGATCTTCCTCCTGTCATCAATAGCTAATGTTCTTTCTTGTTCATAACATCAATCATTCTTAGCATCTGTGTCTCTTGACTAATTTGTAGTACCTTTACTTGCTCTGTCAAATGTTGATTGATTTCATTCAGACTTGTAATGCTTCCTTCTAATGTGTCAGATGTATTACTAGATGTAGATACTGATGACTCAAATAAATTAGGTATCTCTTCTTCATGATAGTTTGTTTCATTGTAGCGAGATGCCATTGCTTTTATTTCATCTAATAGATCTCTCATCTTGATTCTTTCTTCTTTGTATTGCTCATAGAAGATCTGTATCTCCAAATTTTGATTCTTAATATTCTTATCAAGCTTATACCTTTCCATTGTATGATATTTTCTCTCAAGTGATTTAACCTTTTTCAAATAACAGATCTAGATCAGATACCAATTATTGGAATAATGGAATGGTGTGTACTGAGAGGGGAGGGGTGAATCAGTACCCTTAAATTTTTTTCTCAATTATACTTTATTAATCTTTACTTGCATTACCGACCATATAGATTTTCTACCTTATGCATGTAATATCAAAACATAAATTTAACTTGCATGTAAACATTTATAGAAACATTCATGAAATTCATTGACACATAACACAAGAATTGGTAACACAGAAAACCCTTTTTAGAAGGTAAAAACTACGGTGGGGATGAAACCTACAAAGATTCACTATTTGCAGAATGGAAGGTGCCAGTTAAGGCTATAGTTCAAAACATCATTGATAGGCTAAAAAGACATGATAGAAAAATCAAGAAACATCATTGAACTAACTTTGCTATTTGTTTTTTGATTTGTGTGATCACTTTTGATGATCTTACCCTATTAGGAGTAAGATTTGAGACTTGTTAAGGTCTACTTTGTTAAGAGATTTTAACAACACTGTTAAGTGTGCACTCGGTTAAGAGATTTACAAAAAGACTGTTAAGTCCACCTTCTTAAAGGATTTCTTCTATTTCCTACAATTGTTAGAGAGTAGTCAAAAACACTTGTTGACTTGATAGTATGCAATCTTGAATCGCTGAGTACAAATCCTTTAAGTTCACAAGATATATGTATCACCTATAGTGATTGATTGATACCTCTGTTCTGCTCGGTAGCCTTGAATCTTGATCTTCATAACTGAATTTTGTCTTTTATGTCCTTCTGCATGAACTCTCTGTCCGATCCTTTATATGTATGTTACAGATACTATCATCATGTTCTAATTGATTACTACATCTATTTATACAATGTATTGACCTAATTTAGGTTTCACATTTTATAATAAAAACTCTATGATCAAAGGTTTACAACTTGACCTTGATCTCCTAGTTTGCATGTTTACAATAAGTTAGACTGATTAAAAAAATTATATATGCTTTACTTGATCCTCAAGAAATGGTTTTACAGCTAAGCATTAAATCTAATTATAAAACTTTATTTCTTTATCTGACGTGGATCTCAGATCCACTTTTCTCAGGATAAAAAATGTCTCTTGGTAGACTGGTGCTCGATGATGTCTCTATAGACATACTGCTCTTGGGTTCCTTTGTGAACTGTGTTTTCGGTTTACTCTATAAACTATCTGTCAGGTTTCTCTATGAATTGTGCACTTAGTTTACTTTGTAAACTGTCTATTGGTGATCATTGTGCTAATACACTTTTTGTGACCTCTGCACTTGTTTGTTTTGGTGACCTTTGTTTGCTGTCACTTGGTGATCATGTTACCGATGGTTCAAAAACTATTTCCTTTGTATAGTGATGACAAATATGATCCTTTAGGATTATCACTACAATGTTCATCATATGGATGAGGAGTTAATAATGATGAAATAAGACATGGGCATGAAGCTTCTAGTGCAACTTCAGACAAGGGTATGGGAAAGTACTACTTACTCTTCTTCTTTCTTGCAATTTGAAAACTGGATTGTAAATCCCATTAGAGATATGCTAGGTGCAAAAGAGGATAAAATTACTCTTGAACTTAGAATCATGATTAGACCATTGCATGCTTACAATCAGGGGCCCATTAGGCATAATTGGGGGGATGCTTTTCTTTTTGAAAAATTTACTATTATTAGAGTTTTTGGTTGTCCTCAGCCACCTCATATTTTTCAAAAATATGTCCCTCTCAAGGTGGGAATAATTGAATTCATTTGGTAGTTAACATTAGTTGATAAAGAGTAATTGGGTCATAAGAAGAAGAGGGGTACTTTCTTACCTAGATAATGGGTAGTAGGTGATTTTACCATAGGGAAATGGGCCTTAGATTATATGAATGATTTTTTGAGACATTACATATTGTACAATGCCAAGATGAGAGTATGTGATCCTAAGGGATTCATGAGACATACTTTGAATGAGATGGAAAATGTTGCTTTGCCAATTCATGAGGCATTACCTAAAGAAGACATCATCAGAAATATAGTTATTACTAATGAACTAATTGAGAAGAGGAGAAGATGGAATGACATTCAGAGAGTCAAGATGGAATTCAAAGAAGTTGATCCTTCTTTCCCCGATTTCTACCATGAGCTTGGATATTGGGACAGACTAAAGACTTTACTTGAAAAGTATGATGAGATCATGGAGAAGATGCATGATGTGCCTATTGGAGCAAAGGCTAGAGTTAATCCTGGAGATGTGGAATCATCACATGAAGATGTTCCCTTTAGAAAAGAATACTTTGATGAAGTAGAAGAAGGTGATGAGGTCGAGTCTTCAAAAAGGCTAGCAATCAAAAGACAAAAGATTGAACATGCTCCCAAAGTGATGAAAGATGTTGCTAAAGCACTAATTGCCGAGAAGGGGCCATATTTTCATGAAATAATACAAACAATGAGGGTTTCTCAGAAGCCACCTGAAGGTGAAGGGATTAAGGGGTCACATTTAGCACTAGTTTCTTAGATATATGATAGGATGTTTCTTTGTAACTTGTTCTTGTAGGATGATTATTTCATCCAGACCAAGGAATTCAAGAGTTTTTTCTTCAAATTAAAGGAAAATGAGTTAAAGATTAACTTAGGGCTAGAAGATGACACTAATGAGAATAAACAGAAATTAGTACTGAAACTAAAAGAGTATGATCTAGATATTCATGCACTCACTATGGTACATGAAAGAGAACTAGTAAAAATAAGTGGTATGCTTCTAATGCCTGGGTGGGATATACAATATTTTTTTTTCTCATTGATCAAATAAGAAGACAACCTGATCCAATATTCAAATCTAAAGTTGAGATTGGTGATTTTATTAGAGGATTTGGTTTTGACCCAAGGAGAAAACATTGGCTATCTGGTCACTTGCCCCTGCCACATAGAAGCCAAGTCTTGTTGACATACAAGATAAAAGGCATGGTGAAAAGCTCATTTGGAACATTCAGAATGTGAGCAATGTAGAGATTGTTGATCTTTTAACCCATGTGTCTTTTTTGAATCGAGCTAAAGTTGAGGATATGGAAAGAAGGGTTGCAGAAACATATATCAGTCTGATTAGAATCTCCAAGGAATATGAAGGGAAGCTTATGTTAAATACTAAGCTTGAAGATAAAATTGTTGAGATGAATGAAAAGTTAGCTAATGTGCCTTCAACTCATGAAATGGTAGATGCTTCAGTGGGGACTATTGGTGATTTTGTTCCTGTTGATTCCAATGTTGTTGTTCCTGCTATAAATAATGATAAGATGAATGACTATGTGATAGAATAGAAAAATTAGAGGAAGAAAAAAATAATTTTTGAGTCAAAGTATTGTTGGAGATTCTTCAGCATAAGATTGATATTTTAAAGAATAAATTGGATGTTGTTCATAGCTCTTATATGTCCTTTCAAGTTGATGAAGGGAAATGTTAAGAGGCAATGGACCTCCTAAACCCTATTTTCACCTTATGGTCAGGTAGGAGTTTGTCAATGGAAAAGCTTGCAGCCATTTTAATTTATAGGCCTGATTTACCTAACAAGATTGTAGATACAAAAGATATGGTTGACACAATTAACACATTGGTCACATTTTTTAAGGGTAAAGATCAAATAATCAAGGGCAATCTACAAATATGTGTTGAGTCATAAAATGCTTATATTCCTAACATTTATGATAAGGAGGGAAATTTGAAGGATATCCATACATGGACAAATTTTTTTGATTTAATTGTTGATAACATAGAAACACTGTTAAATATAACAAGAGATATTGATAAACCCAGTTTCAACGATGTGTTAGATAATCTTTTTAGAGTTGAGGTGGATCTTGTTAAATTTATTGCAGATGCATGAGCTATAAATGATGCTCATTGGAATGAAGTTGTTGGATAGGTAGAGACTGTTAAATATTTTGAGTGGCCATCAGATAGGGAGTTCTCCAAGTGGGAGATGGAGATGAATAAAAGGAAATTTGTTTGAATAGTTGAATTTCACCAAAATTGTCTTTTTGTGGATGTTTAATGACAATGCACTTGAGCATTTTTACAGGGAGAACAATTATCTTAATAGGTACCTTGAATTTTCCTTCAAAATATGTGGGTAGCCTACATAATATAAATAAATTGTATCTAATTTATCTCCAGACAAAGGTGCCAAATGTCAATTTGTTGATGCCAGTTTCCCGCATTGCAAAATTTGAAGACTTGATGTGTTTTCCCAGGTTTTTATTGTTAAGCAATCAAATTGTTTTTCCCTAAGTGATTTGTAGCTTGTTGCAATCCTCGATCAATAAAAGGATTTCCAAGATAACTTAGGAAGGGCTGAGAAATTTTGTCTTAAATTTAATCGATTTATTTCAACCTCAGTCAGGTTTAACATATGTAATGAGTCTTGTATAACAATACACAAAGAAATTTAGATGTTTTAGTATTGGAGTTTTATCCTTGTTGATTATTATTTTATTGAGAAAATCAATGTATTAAGATAACCATTTTGAAGTTAATGAAATATAATTTAGATTTGGTGCTCTCCTCTATGTTGGTTTTATGAGTTGTGAATTCAATAATTCAAAGTTATTATTCAATTTACTGCATATTGTGATGCAGGAGCATCTTGGGTCATTGGAAATCCCGCACAACCAAAAAAATATGTTTGCTTATAGTTCTTTGGTTTGTTCTCTGTCTCTTAGGTTTTGCTGCTTGGGCATGCTTGTCTCTGTCGCTCAGGGTCTATTTCTTAGGCATGTTTGTTTTTTGTTGCTTGGTCATGCTTACCGACAGGTTTTCTATTGCTCGGGTATGCTCTTATTGACGATTGCTGATTTTCGGTCATGCTTGGCCCAAGACGCTTATTTTGGGAGTTGGATCTTTGGCCAACTTCTTCATTTAATTTTCATTTCTAAATTGATTTGGGGTCTCTCATTGGGATCTATGTGGACCTAAATATGGGTCTCTCTTATGGATTTGTGCATCAAATTCCTTGTTGGACTCTTGTATATATTTGATCCTATGCTCTTAGTTTAGGCAAGGGAGAAGTAGCAGTGCTAGAATAAAATTTGGATTATCTGTAAGCAAATTTGTGACCTCGCATGTATAAATATCATATTATAATTCATTGAATATATGGCCGAAAGTAGGAAGGCCTTACAACCTGACATTTAATGATTTTGATCAATTAATGATAAAGGATTGCTGTGTTTTCTTCTCTCATTGTGTTGTTTGGATTCTGCATTGTCTTGGCAAGCTAGTTAGGTGTTTTGGAGTGCCCTTGGCCCCATCTCCTTACCCTCCTTGTGTCAGGTGGTATTAGAGCATTGGTGATATCAAAGTTCCTTCTTGTAAAACCTAACCCTAGTTGGTGATATTGTTGTGGGGTAGAAGGTTGCAATTTCACCTACAATTGCACATGGATTCAAGATGGTTCATGGGAGGGGAAATACAGATCCAGGTCTAGCAAATATGCTTAGACAGATGGCTGCAATATTGGAAGCTGTTGAGACATCCCAGTGAAAAGGAAGACATCTTGATGATGTTAGTGATGATAAAATTGAAGAGGTTCAAGGTGAAGCTACACCTGCACTTGTGATGGACCAGGAAGAAGAAAGATTCTTGAGATCTTTGACAAGTTTGAAATCCACACCTCAGTTTAATCCTCCCGAGTATAATGGAAAATTGGATTCTGATGAATTGATTGAATGGATAAATGAGATGGAAAATTATTTTGAATATGAGAATTATATTAGAGGATAAGAAAGTGAAGATTGCAAGCACAAAGTTGAAAGGACATGCATCCCTATGGTGGGAACATCTGCAATTGGATTGGAAGAAGAAATGTAAAGAAAAGATTAAGGTATGGGATAAGATGGTAAACAAATTGAAAGGAAAATTTCTACCTTGTGATTACCAGATTAACCTAATCAGACAAATGCAAAGTTTGAAGCAGAAGGATAAATATGTAAAATACTATACTAAGGAATTCTACAAATTGGACATCAGATTTGGACATGTTGAAGATGAGGTAGAAAGAACAGAAAGATGTCTGAATGGCTTGAGAAGTTCTATACAAGATGAGATCAGTTTGGTTAAGATGGAAATCATTGAAGAGGTGTACCAATTTTCCCTAAAAGCTGAAGAGAAGTTGAATAGAAGATATGAACAAAGACAAAGAGGCAGAGGTGGTAGATTCCCTAGAGGAAGAGGTAGATCTCATGGTAAAAATAGTATATCTAAACCAGGCAAGTTAGTTTTAGACACATCTCAAGATAAAGGAAAGACTAAGTGTAAAGGTGGAAGTTCATACCGAGGAAGAGGCAATTACTCCAGAGGTGGATATAGCAGAAGAGGGATCCAAGTAACTTGTTACAAATGTAAAGAGGAAGGACATAAATCCTTTGAGTGTACACATGCAAGCAAGAAAGGTATTAGCAGTAACAGAAATGATTTGGTGCAAGAGGAACCATCCAATGAACCTGAAAGTAATCTCATGATCAAAAGGATACTATGGAGTGAGAAGGATAAGCAAGATCCGATTAGGAAAAGTTTGTTCAAGACCAGATGTAGAGTTGTAGACAAAGTTTGGAAGGTAATTGTGGATTGTAGAAGCTCAAAGAATCTGGCATCTAAGGAAATGGTCACAAAATTGCAATTGGAGAGGATGAAACATCCAAAGCCCTATCACATCTCATGGATCAAGGATGAACATACATTAATGGTGAGTGAAAAATGTTTTTTGAATCTAAAAATTGGAAAATACTATGATAAGATATTGTGTGATATTATACCTATGGATTGTGTCATATTTTGTTGGGTATACCCTGGAAATATGATAGACATTCTATACATGATGGAAGATCAAATAGATATTCTATTTGGGTTGATGGTAAGAAGCAAGTTTTGTTACCTTTGGTTGAAAAATATGCTGATGAGTTATGTACATCTGTGAAATTTTGTCTGATGGAAGGTAGACAGTTTGTTAAAAATTTAAAAAGAAATGATATCAGTTATGCTTTGATTCCTAAAAAACCAAGTAAGAATATCGAAAGTGAAGTTCCCCCAGAAGTTGAAAAGTTACTCACTGAGTACAAGGAGATAATTTTAGATAATGTACCTGATGGTCTGTCACCAATGAGAGATATCAATCATTGTATGGATCTAATTCCTGGAACTAGTTTATGGAACAAAGCACCACATCGGTTAACACCGATCGAGAATGAAGAGCTTAACCGACAAGTTCATGAATTGTTGAAAAAAGGTTTGATCCAAGAAATTTTGAGTCCATGTGTAATACCTACTGTGTTGGAACCTAAGAAAAATGGAGAATCATGAATGTGCATTTATTCTAGAGAAATTAACAAGATCACAGTGAAGTATAGGTTTCCTATACCGAGAATGGATGACATAATGGATTGTTTGAGTGGAGCAAAATATTTTACAAAAATTGATTTGAAAAGTGGATATCATCAGATAAAAATTAGAGAAGGTGATGAATGGAAGACTACTTTCAATACAAAGGAAGGTTTGTATGAGTGGTTGGTTATGTCTGTACACACAAAAGTAGAGCACTTCTATGGATCCTTACATGCAAGGAAACTCAAGAATGAGCCCTCACAAATCGATCCATAGCTCTTTATGCATGGAGTTGCAAAATTTGTAAAATTGCTCTTAGCTAGAGCTATAAACTCATGACCTTGCCAATAAACCATACAATGAGAGATTCAATGAAGATAAGGTCAAGAATGCCAATATCCTCAAGAATAAAAAATGTATGCAATGCAATGCAAATCTAAATGATAATGCAAGCTAAACTATGAAAAAGAAAGTACAATGCAACTAATCTATGAAAGGAAAGAACAAGTGTTACCAAGCCTTCCTATTTAGACTATGTGAGATTATTCTATTGCATAAAAGGAAAATAAGCTATGAAATGAAGCTATGGATGCTATGACAATGCAACTATGAAAACAAATATGAAAACTGCAATGAAAATTACAATGAAATGCAATAACAAGTCTTCAAAGCTTGGATGTAGAATGTCTTCAAAAAGCTCCAAATGACCTAGAAAACCTATAGCATAATATTAGCATCAAAACCTAAGATATGAAAATGAAGGAGAGAGCTCTCCTTTTATAAGAAGTGAGATGAAATGGACCATTGAGATTAAGAGGCAAAAATCTTAATCAAGGGTGGAGAAAAATAGAAGCTTG
>MU223417.1:1156352-1169360 GCA_018584345.1 Thuja plicata | reverse complement strand
ATGAAGCTATGGATGCTATGACAATGCAACTATGAAAACAAATATGAAAACTACAATGAAATGCAATAACAAGTCTTCAAAACTTGGATGTAGAATGTCTTCAAAAAGCTCCAAATGACCTAGAAAATTTGTAGCATAATATTAGCATCAAAACCTAAGATATAAAAATGAAGGAGAGAGCTCTCCTTTTATAAGAAGTGAGATGAAATGAACCATTGAGATTAAGAGGCAAAAATCTTAATCAAGGGTAGAGAAAAATAGAAGCTTGATCCTTGTGCACAAATATCCTCCAATAGGAAAATAGGAGTCGACTTTTGTGTCCCACATAAGACAAAAAGTGCTTTTTCCCTTTTTATAAAATAAGAATAATGTTTTATTTGTGCAACATAGGATAAGAAGAAAAGTGATATTTTTTTATTTAAATAAAAGAGGAGGAAATTCCTTTTAATTAAATAAAGGCTTAGGATAAAGTGATTTTATTATTTAATTAAAAGAGATTTTTAATTAATTAAAAGAGAGCATGTTCTCTTAATTAAATAATATTTTTATTTTTATTTTTTCTCTTTTAAATTAAATAAGGCTTAAACCTCAGGAAATATTGAATTGATTATGACTTGATCAAGGAAATTGATATAACTGATATTGTTGATATTTGAAAATATTGATTCAGGGATTTGATAAATTGATAAATGGGGCCCAAAGTCTAGGCGACCATTTTAGGGTGCATACAATGCCTTTTGGTTTAACTAATGTACTTGAGTACTTTTATGAGGTTAATGAATGAAGTTATGAAGAAATTCTTGAATAATTGTGTGATTGTTTACTTGGATGATATTTTGATATTCAGTAAGAATAGAGAAGAGCATTTGATGCATTTAAGGAAAGTGTTGTAGAGATTGAAAGAGGAAAAGTTACTGATAAATCTGAAGAAGTGTTCCTTCATGAAAGAAGAGCTTGTGTATTTGGGTTTTGTGATTTCAGCTGATAGATTGAAGATGGATCCAGAGAAGGTTGAAGATATACTGAGTTGGCCTACACCTGAAAATGTCACTAAGGTAAGATCATTTCATGGATTGGTAAGTTTTTACAGGAAGCTTATCAGAAATTTCAGTTCTATTTGTAATGCCATGACTGAGACAATGAGAGGAGAAAAAAGAGAATTCAAATGGACACATGGAGCTGATAAGAGTTTTGAGACTTTGAAGCTGAAAGTTGCCAAATTACCTATGTTAGCACTACCTGATTTCAATAAGGTATTTCAAGTGGAATGTGATGCAAGTGGAAGTGAAATTGGAGCTATATTTACTCAAGAAGGTAAACCTATTGCTTTCTTTAGTGAAAAGTTGAATGATGCAAAAAGAAAATATTTAATCTATGATCAAGAGCTCTATGCTATTGTTCAAGCTATAAAAAAGTGGAGACATTACTTGATGCCAAATGAATTTGTGTTGTATACTAATCATAAGGCTTTACAATATTTGGGTAGTCAAAATAAGTTGAATCAGAGACATATAAAATGGGTAGAGTATTTGCAGAGTTTCACATTTGTGATTAAGTATAAGAGTGGAATTTCTAACAGAGTTGTAGATGCATTCAGTAGAAGAAGATCTTTGTTGACTGAAATGAGAATTGAAGTTCTTAGTTTTGATGATATGAAGCATTTGTATGAAAATGATCCCAATTTTTATGAGCAGTGGAGAGTGTGCAGAGCACCTAATTCAAATCAAACAAGTAAATATGAAGATTATTTCATTCAAGAAGATATGTTATTCAAAGGTATCTAGTTGTGTATACCGAGAGGATCAATGAGAACTAATTTTATAAAGGAGAGACATAGTAGTGGATTGGCTAGACATTTTGGCATTGATAAGACATTGAGTTTGCTAAAGGAAAGGTATTTTTGGCCTCAGTTGTATAAGGATGTTAAAAAATTTGTGGAGTTTGTCATGTTACAAAAGGAGTAAGTCAGAATACTGGTTTGTATACACTTATTACTATTCCTAAGAAACCTTGGAGTGATATCAGCATGGATTTTGTTCTTGGCTTACCTAGGACAACAAGAGGTAATGATTCCATATTTGTCATTGTGGATAGATTTTCTAAGATAAAACATTTCATACCATGTAGGAAAACATCATATGCAGTCCATATAGCAGATCTTTTCTTTAAGGAAATTGTCAGATTGCATGGATTACCAAAAAGTATTATCTCTGACCTAGACAGTAAATTTGTTAGCTATTTTTGGAGAACACTTTGGAAGAAGTTGGATATTGCGTTAAAGTTTAGTTCTACATTTCATCCATAGAACGATGGACAAAAAGAGGTTGTAAACTAAAGTTTGGGTAATTTGTTGAGATGCCTAGTTGGAGACACACCAAGCAATTGGGATTTGATGTTGGCACAAGCAGAATTTGCATACAATAGTTTATTAAATAGAAGTACTAGAAAAAAACCTTTTGAGATTGTTCATGGCACACAACCAAGAGGTATATCAGAATTGAGGGACATTGTTGGAGAATAGAAAAGAAGTGCTGAAGTAAAAGAGTTTTCTAATTTCATGAAGACATTGCATGAAGATGTAAAACAAAAGCTGGAGAAAAGTAATCAGAAATACAAAGATAGTGCACATAGATCAAGAAGACATAAAATATTTGAAGTTGGTGATCCTGTAATGGTTCATTTGAAGAAGGGAATATTTACTATTGGAACATATGGTAAACTGAAGATGAAGAAATTTAGTCCTTGCAAAATACTGAGAAGATTTGATAGTGGAAATGCTTATGAAGTTTAATTACCTGATGACATGGATATATCACCTATATTCAATATTTTAGACTTATATGAATATCATGAACCTGATGAAGAAGTGACTATACCAAGTGATTATCCAAAGAAACAAATAGAGGAAATTGAGAAGATTCTAAAACAAAGAATTGACAAAGGTACAAGAGGAAAGGAATACATGGAGTATCTGGTAAAGTGGAAGGACAAACTGATTGAGGACTCATCTTGGATTTCTTAATCTAAGTTGGATTCATTTCATGTTGGACCTGATAAATGATTTGGAGAATCATTTCTTGTAACCCTAGGTGTCTGATGCAGGAGAATCTTGGGTCATTGGCAATCCTGCACAACCAAAAAAAAATGTTTTCTTATAGTTCTTTAGTTTATTCTCTGTTGCTTGAGTTATGTTGCTCAGGCATGCTTGTCTCTATCGCTCGGGCTTTGTTGCTTGGGCATGTTTTTTTTCTTCTATTGCTTGGTCATGTTTACTGACAGGTTTTCTATTGCTTGGGTATGCTCTTATCGATGGTTGCTGATTTTCGGTCATGCTTGGCCCGAGATGATTATTTTGGGAGTTGGATCTTTGGTCAAATTCTTCATCTAGTTTATGTTGTGTTAGGGGGTTAAGAGTCGCCAATATTTCAAACTTTATAGGTTCATGTGTTTATAATAGTCAAAGCTTCACTCTGTTCACTTTCCTACCTTGTTGGTTCCTCCAAAACCTTTATTTTCGAGTATGTCAAATCTAAGCCTTTGGTGTCATCAGGTTCAATTCCGGTCTGTTATAAGCCGATCACTCAAGCTTTCAAGTCATTTGAACCTATTTGAACCTCTTCAAACTCAGGTTCGAAGTAGTTCAAAGTAGTTCAATAACAACCTAAATATTTTTATCGCTAACGATGTGTTCCTACAGGAAAGTACGCGACATTTTTCTCTTGTGAGGTGTTGAACCTCTTTGAACCCCTTCGAACTCAGGTTTGAAGTAGTTCAAAGTAGTTCAGAAAGGATGTAGGCGAGATTCTTAATAATGTGACGACCTGAAAAGATGGGCCGATTGACGTGGCATGATTCTATTTTCTGGGTCAGTACACGGAAACCAAGGAAATCACTTGCACGGGTGGAAAATATTTGATTTGGAGAGTAAATTATTATGATTGGAAAGGGTGGTAGGTCCCGAAGATAGATGTTGATTTGGAAGCATTTATTTTTAGCATCACTTGGCATTGAATGCCTGATTAATGCTCACATAAAGCTGTCTATCCTGCACTTCAAACTGCAAATAAAAAGAAGTTTTGTAAGTTATTTTTTCCCTATTATGCATTCGTGGACTCTCGACACTGGAGAGGTGGTCTGGTCGAGTTCAACTCTTATAGGTAGCTTTTTCGAGCTCTGCTCCTCATTTCTGGTTGTTGCTTAAAATTCAATATTTTGAGCAGTGAGCTGGTAGACTCTTCATCTTCTTATGCAAATATGAAGTCTGTTATGCACTTCTTTGGAAACGTAAAAAACTTAGAATGTAGGGCTCCAGTCATAGTAGACATGGATTTGTTAGGGGTTTTGGTTGACGCCATAACTTCAAAGCTCTCTTCTCATGTTGACAAAGAGTCTGTTGTAGAAATTTTAGCCAGTGGTCTACTAGAAGCAGCCGCATTCCCACCGTCTGCCGTCTGTCCAGAGTTAATACAGTAGTGCATTAATAGATATGATGTTAAATTGAAGAGTATTTTAAATGCAGATGGTCAAACCTTAATACCAGTAAACCGTGGAACCATTACAGCCATTTTCAAAATACCTGATGAGGATCTTGTTAACTTCACCCCCACCCAGTCGTTGGCTCAATTTAGGGAAAATGTTGACAAGAACAGAAGCCATATAGCAAGAAAATGGACAAAAACCAACTACAAAGGAGGGTCGCGGTTACCCAAATCCCTTACTAAGGATCACATGAACCCTCTGGTACATGATATTGTTGTCCTTCTCCACTAATTAAAAGGTTTAGAACAGGCCTTGTACTTTGACGAATGGATGTTCCATTTTGTGGAGATTATTCTAGAAGGAAGACAACACATAGATTGGGCCGAGATCGTAGCCGTATCCCTTAGGGATCAACTCAAGAAAAATCAAATAACCAAAGAAGGGTTTTATATGTCCTCATACGTAATTTATTGCTTGGCCTAGACTCAAAATTTATCTCCTATTCAGAAAGTTTCTTGGAACGAAAGCTTGTTTATTTATGAGTATTGCCCATTGTTGAGAAAAGATAAAGTTTTAGAGGATTACAGGAAAGTACACGATGTGTTTTGGGGGAAATTACACCAAGAACTCATAGGTGTGCCAAACCAGAGAATTTCAAAGAATGCTCAGAAATTGGTTCAGATATTTGGCAGTTTCTACATTCAATTTCCCCGCTTCACATATATTCAGATAGGTGGATTTGAAGAGGAACCCTTGAAGCTACCTCGATACACTTTCGATTGTTTTGTTCTGGCAGAAGTTTGCAGATAGTTATTTATTGTTATTAAAATTGCTCTCCTTGAAGACAAGTGGAATTCTTTGTTTCCGGTGAAACTGGGCCATTTAGTCTGTAACAGTATGTTGGATGCATCCATTGTTGGGAGCAATTTTCTGAACTTCCACATGCCCTTTTATGAACCAAGGATAGGATTTGATAGCAAGGGGTTTTCCAGGCAGACTCTAGGGCTAAGTAAATGCCCTTCCCCAAGTTATCATCTTGAGGATCTATGGGAAAATTTTAATGATGAGAAAATGATCTGGGAGCAGGATCGAACCAGACTCACTGTGTCTCAGATCAAGCTATTGCAATTGAGGTTTGATATCAGAAGTGTAGAAGAGGACAGTTCAGAGGTCCCATGTCCATCCGCCACCTATTTCGAAGAAGAAAGTGTCCCAATTATTGATTGGGGCAGGAAAGAATCCAGCGATATTAAACTCAGAGCCCACCGCATTCTTGAAGAGAGTGAGAGTTGGATCACAGTGAAGAAGAAAGGAATTCAACTCCTTATAGACACATGCCTTGATACAAGATCACCTATTAAAATTCCTAAGCAAGTTCATACTAATGATTCTCCTTTGTTACCAAATGTAGGTGAAATAACATCATTAAAGGAGAAAAAAACTTCAGTGAAACACCCTACTGTGCCAAGATCAAGGGTAAGGACGAGGTCAGAAAAGAAGAACCAGATGGCTTCAGGAGAACCAGACTATTTGGATGATGTCATTGAGCTCAATGAAGGAGATCTCTCATTCACCCCTGATCACCAAGAGAAGGTTCAAGAGGTTCTCACGCATTATCGGGAGCTATCCCAGGTTGCAAGCACACCCACAAAAACTCCTGATAATCAAATTATGCCTAGTTCAATTCCACCATGGCTCACTGAATCTGTTAGCAAGAGAAAATTTTTCAAACCGCTTGCTTTTCCAGTTAAAGAAATCATCACCAGGTATGCTACCCGCACCCCAAAGGCTAAAAGAATGAAAAGTGACGCGAGGTTAACAATAGACCCGTCTACAGGGAAGATTATTGCTGAAATTGCCATAGTAAAGCCTATGGGAGAGATGCAGGATCCTGAGCTCGAGGATTATGAAATAAAAAAAATGGAGTTAGGGGTTCTGAACAGAGACTCTCGTGATCACATTTTCAAATTTTTCGCAGATCATATGTTAGGAAAGTCACAGAAAGATGGCAGGGAGAAACGGGAATTGAAGAAAATAGTTTCAACCATGGCAGAATTTCTCTCGTCATTGGCTGAAAATGGTGCGCTACCTTTGGCATAGGCCCACCAAGGGTTTGACCCCAACTCGGTGGAAAACCAAAAATTGGTCAAACAGGTACAGCAAGGAAGAACTTGGACGGAAGTAATCAGGACATGGACCGATGGCATCATAGCAGAAGGGAGCGCCTTCATACGGGAATTCATGAGTGCCCGCATGGACGACAAAATACTCCTAGGGGAGATTCAAACCTTGATCCCAATATGGGAAAATGAGGAAGAAAAATGTGTAGAGGTTGTGATGTGAGTGCAAGAAATTGAAGATTACGGAGTAAAATAGTTCTTAATTGAAAATCCCATGAAATTAGTTGATCCTTGTATGCTGTTTATCTTGAAGAAAAACTTTGGCTGGAAGAACGCATTGTTTGAAACAGCTATTTCCCAGATGAAAGCCATGGAAAAAGAAGTAGAGGAGATTCACTCCGACACTTTGAAGGACATAAAAGTAGTGAATCCCTTGGGTACCTTGCAATTGGAAGATGGAAATCAGGATGTTGATGCGATGGTTAAGTCTTTCGTTGATGTAATGAATGCCTTCAAAGAGAACGATGCTCCCATAGTTCACAACCTCACCAGAACCGCCAACATTGAAGCTATGCTGATCTTGAACTGGGGACAACTGCTGAAACAGGCTAAGAAAATCTAGAAAATGCGATGGGAGAAGAACGCGATGTACACCAAGTTGGACGCACTAAAAAATCTGCACGCCCCGCCTACTCAGGAACTACTCCATGTCTTCGGGTCATGGAAGCTGGTGAAGATGGCCATGTCAGTAGATACGCAAGAAAGCTGAACTGGATTCAGTTTTATTTCCTTAATTTATCCTACTTTTAAAAAAATCTTATTTTGAGAACTTTGTTATAACTGGTAACTGTTTCTTTCTTTGGTTGTGTCCCAGAAGCTGGGTTTTTCGGGAGGCTTTCTTGGACTACTGAACTATATAAGCTGGAGCTTAAAACTCTACAGACGTTAGAATAGAATAGAGGGGGATAGAGATATAGAATTTAGAATAGCAGATAAACTTCTTTCCTGTTTTTCAATAATTTGAGTGACTGATGATATCTGGACTCTGAGCCAGTTATGCCTGAATGCTCATGCTGAATTAAATTTTGATCTTTGGAAATTAGATAGTAATATATATCCCTACTTTGAGAGAGTTATATATTGAAATTTTGCATGTTATTCCATTTTAGTCATTTAGTTTTAGATTTATGAATTCCAGTTTTCCATAGGTAAATGCTTAATAGATTTGAATTCTTTGGTCAGTTAGTTAGTTTAAATTTCTTCTGCAAAATAGTTTCCGGTTCTTTCTAAGTTTTGCAAGTTTCCATGCTATACCTCATCTGTCCAAGAATAGTTGAGAGATCTTTTCCTGCTTTTCAGTTAAAAGCTTATATGTTTAGATTGCAATATCCATTCATTGAAAATCTTTGGAAGGGAGCTGTACCTTTGTAAAATTTAGAGGGAAGTAAAGTAAATGCTTACCCAACTGTTGTTTAAAGATTTGTTTTCAAAGGCATAGAGTTAGAAAGTAAACATCAAGATTTAAGGAGAACAAATCTGTTAGCCAACAAATTTTTGGCGACTCTGCTGGGGAAAGACCAGTCAAGTGCGCTAGTATGATTCCCATCATAATGCCACATAATGGTGCTACCCAATGACAATGTGTTCCCTGTGCTCTAGCCAAATTTGGGTTTTGAGGACACACAGGAGGATTTAATCTCAGATCTTGCTTCAGCTGCTTGGAGGTTCAGATGAAGTAATCAAGAATTCCACCGGGTTCAAGAAGTGCTCGAGAGAGAAGAAGAAATTGGTGAACACTTGAGAGGTATTCCTATTGCTAGAGAAGCTGTCATAGTTAACAGACTTGCACAAGGTCGACAACAGAACTAAGTTTTGAATAGATACTTGAACTGGCAACCAGAAGATACACAAGGGGGGAACGCAACAGAGGATTGGTGGACGAAGATTTTGAACTGTTGGAAAGCCTAAATTTCAAATCAGATTTAAATATTTACTGAAAAAGAAAGGCTCAAACTATCAGCTGACCCTCATCTCCCCCGCGAAGCCCAGCTGTCCCATTGACTGTCCAAGCCATTGTTTCTCTGAGTACTATAATTCCCACTATTTTAAATATTCACCCTTTAAATTTCTAGCTTCCATTCATGGCCAGAAATTGACCTTGGGGCCAACACATTGGGCCTCTGAACCTCAGGGTTAACCAACCTGCTGCATTACCTAAAGGAGCCAATCAAATTTTGCCCAAGTTCAGTGGAGACAATAAGGTCTCTTTAGATGATCATCTCAATGCCTTCCAAACCGCTTGTGGGATCATGAGCGTGCCTACCAAAGATGTGGCGGTGAGAATTTTTGTCAGAACTCTTGTAGATGCCACCGCCGATTGGTTCAGTCATTTGCCGAATGGATCCATCACAAATTGGGACACTATGAAGCGGGCTTTCAAAAAAAGGTTCAAAACCCCCGACAATGAAGTCTCTTTGTTATTACAACTCAGTCAGTTAAAAAAAGAGATCCACGAACCAATGAGAGAATTTGTTTCCAAATTCAATAGGACTCTGCAAAGAATTCCCGTGACTGCCACTCCGAGTGACGAAAAAAAAAAGATTTACTTCCTTAATGCAGTCCCGCCAGATATAAGCTTCCATTTGTTGAAAGACAGGGTGCCCAATCTTGAAGATGCCCAAACTAGAGCAATTGAACTTGAAGACACTCTCATAACCGCCAGCAAGTGGAAAAGAGAAGCGCAAACCCCAAGCAGTTCTTCAGCAGCTGCGACTACAGATCCAATGGTACAGAGGCTTATGAATGACATAGCAATGCTAAAAAGGCAGCAGAACAGGATGACTTTCTATCAACCCCCTTATCAAGACATAATTCAAAGGAAATTTCCTCAATAGCAGACAAAAACTCAGTAGTTAACTGGCCCTCCACAGAGGTTGCAAATAGAGCCAGCTCCCAAGGAAACTATGTGCTTGTTCCACCTGACCACCGATCATGATGGGGATACATGTACCGAATGGTTAAGATACTTACAACTCAATGCAACCAGAGATGAGATGAATAACGAACAACTTCATGAGGAAAAGAATTCTCCAGACATTGGTTCATCAGGTTCTTTCTACTCAGAATATGTACCCGGTGCAGAGCAAGGTAGAAGTGTATTGGCAACCCTACAAGATCCAGCCTGCGCTATCTTAACAAGAAATCAACAAACTTAGAAGTTTGTTCCAGGTGCAACTGCTGCAAGCGTAGACACAAAAAGAAAGGAGCCTACTGGTGAAGAAACGCACACAAGTTCAAGGGGCTCAGAGGTAAAAATTCTTCCCAGAAATACAACTACCCCTCCATTTTCTTGATTTTGTTGAGTTCTGTAAGTCTTCAATGGTTTCTATCTCTTCTCTTGATTTCTTGAAGATGAACCCTAAAGAACTAGATAAGTTGGTGAAACATGTTAAAGGGGAAAATTATACAAGTCCTCAAGAAGATAAACCCTTCATAGGGGAAACCACCACTACTCAAGAACCTTTTGTTTTTCGACCCCAAGACACTCCCCAAATTCTAGAAGGTCATTCCATAAATTCCATCGAAAATGAGTACGAAGAGAAAAAGCCAAATCCATTTTATGTCTCTCTGCTATTGAATGGTCAAAAATTGAGTAATTGTATTATTGATTCTGGTGCTTCAGACAACATAATGCCCGCCCCCGTAGCTAAGGCTTTGGACTTACCCTTAACCAAAACCTTTGGTCATTGTTACTCTATGGACGGTAAAGAAGTGCCATTAAAGGGTCAGATCAAAGATTGTCAAGCTGTCCTAGCTAGTTACGGGATGTTACTCAGCAGAACCTTCTGTAAAGACTTGGGCGGGGATATAAAAATGGACTGGTCCAAAGCCACAATTCTCGTAGGAAAAAAGAAGGTAAAACTAGAACCTGAACCTAAGAATAAGTATACTATGATACCCTCAGATGAACCCAGAGCCCAAATCCTATATGAAGAATGCAATTTCAGGAATTATGTCATCCTGACTGATTCAGATAAAGATATCCAAATCAAACCTCAGAAAGAAGAAGACATTTGGAAAATGGAGTTTGACGGAAGCTGCTCTAACTCAAGTTCAGGTGTCAGAGTGGTCCTTCTCCCTCCCCATGCAGAGTGCATTCCTTTTTCTTTCAAGTTAGATTTCAAAAACACTAACAACACCGCAGAATATGAAGCTTTGTTGTTAGGTCTGGAGGAGTGCAGGTTTAGAGGGGTCAAAAAGTTGATAGTGAAAGGAGACGCTGAATTGATTGTAAAATAGGTTCGGGGGCAGTTTTCTGTAAGAAATGAAAAATTGAAGCACTACAGAAACCTAGTCTGGGATGACATAGAAATTTTTGAGGCCTTTTCCATTGAGTATATTCCTAGGAATCAGAATACCAGAGCAGATTCTTTGGCTGTATCTGCCTCTTTACTCTTGCCACATCCTGATTTTAAAACTAAGAAATACCAGATTGAAATGATATACAAACCAAGGGTACCAGACAATGTTCAGAATTGGCAAGTGTTTGATGATGATACACAGCTTAAAGAATTTCTGGAGTGTGTTGCTGGATTCGCTGAAGTATATTTTGAAGGTTCAAAAAGTGAATGTAAATAAATTTACCAAGATGAGGATGATAATGCAGGGATGATTCAGTTGAAAGGTAATAAAATCCCTAAGGGCCTAGTTTCTCTGGAGCATCTGTTTAGAAGAAGAGATGACAGCACAGTGAAAGAAAAGGTTTCACATGTTCCAAATTCAAAGGAATATGACAAAATTGATATAGGTGATCAGGGTTCCACTAGGTGGATTTCCATTGGTCAAAATTGTACTAAATCTGAGAAAGAAGACTTGAAAAGGTTATTGAAGGAATACAGAGATGTTTTCACCTGGGATTATGGAGATCTGAAAGTTTTTAGAAATGGTCAATTTGAACACCAAATCCCCTTGAAACCTGGAGTAGTCCCTTTTCATTAGAAGTTAAGGAACTATAACCCTAAGGTATCGGAAGCTATACTAATGGAAGTTAAAAAGATGTTGCAGGCCTGAATCATCTACCCCATTCACCATTCAATGTGGATAGCTAACATAGTGCCCGTAAGAAAGAAAAACGGTGAAGTTTGAATTTGTGTTGATTTTTGTAACCTGAACCAAGCAAGTTTGAAAGATAATTATGCTTTGCATGTCATGGAGCATGTCTTGCAGGCGGTCTCCGGTTCTGAAGCCATGTCAATGTTAGACGGCTATTCGGGTTACAATCAAATAGGGGTAGCAAAAGCCAACCAACACAAGACAACCTTCATCACGCCATGGGGCACTTATGCCTACAACCGGATGCCCTTTGGACTAATAAACACAGGTGCAACTTTTCAATGGGCAATGAATTCTTCCTTCAAAGATCTCAGAAATAAGATCATAGTGATCTATCTAGATGACCTTACAGTATTTTCAAAAAGGAGAAACCAGCACTTGAATGACCTGGAACGAGTTTTGCAGCGTTGCAGAAACCATGGTATCTCTTTAAACCCCAAAAAGTCCATATTATTTATAGAGGAGGGAAAGTTACTTGGTCATATAGTATCAAAGGAGGGCATCAAAATTGACCCTGAACGAGTTAAAGCATTCCAGCAACTCAGCCTGCCTGCCAGCAGAATTGATCTGAAGTCATTCTTCAGTCAAATTAATTTTCTGCGAGCTTTTATTCCTGAATTCTCTGAAGTGACAAGGCATATGATCAAAATGATGAGCGAGAAAATCCCTTTTAAGTGGAATAATGATGGACGGAAAGATTTTGAAGATATTAAAACTGCCATATCTCAGGCACCAGTATTGAGAAGTCCAAAATTCAGAAAAGATTTCATTGTGTACTGCTACGCCTCTCAACATACCCTTTCAAGCATACTCACTCAGAAAGACAAAGAAGGACATGAAGCTCCCATAGCCTTTAAGAGCATGCCCCTGAAGAAGCACGAGCTCAAATACTCCCAAATAGAAAAACATGCTTATGCGGTGGTAAAGGCAGTGAAGCATTTCAGGTATTATATTCTTCACTTGCATAGTACTGTATATGTGCCAGAAACCGCTGTGAAGAGCATTCTGATTCAGAAGGAGATTGGCATGAATAACAGAGCTGTATGGATTGTGAAGATTCAGGAATATGACTTAACAATCAAACCTACAAATTTGGTAAGGGAAAAGGGTTTATGTAAATTAATTGCAGAGAACAATGAGATATGTGAAAAAATTGATGAAGTCCCTATGGCATTATTAGTTGGTTCAATCGACCCTTGGTTCTCCGACATCACTTACTTCCTTACATATGGTGAATGCCCAGGTCATTTGAATAAAAAAGAAAGGCGCAACCTGAGATTAAAGGCTAATAAATATG
>MU223417.1:1141578-1156302 GCA_018584345.1 Thuja plicata | reverse complement strand
CCGACATCACTTACTTCCTTACATATGGTGAATGCCCAGGTCATTTGAATAAAAAAGAAAGGCGCAACCTGAGATTAAAGGCTAATAAATATGTGATTTCCCAGGGAACCTTGTTCAAAAGGGGGGTTGATGGAACTTTTCTCAGGTGCGTTGATGAAGAACAACGGAAAGAATTGTTAAAAGCATTCCATGATGAAGCATGTGGGGGACATTACTCTTCAACTGTGATAGCCTACAAGATTCTTTGAAATAGGTTCTACTGGCCAGGAATGTTCAAGGACACTTATCAGTATGTCAGAAACTGTGACAAATGTCAACTGTTCGCTGGGAGACCCTATCTGGCGGCGTTACCCCTCAAGCCAGTTATTGTGGAAGAACCATTTAGACAATGGGGAATCGATTTCATCAGACCATTGAATCCACCATCTAGTGCTGGGGATATCTATATTCTAACAGCCACTGATTATTTTATGAAGTGGGTGGAGGCAATACCCATGAAGAAGGTGAACTCTTAGGTGGTGTGCGAATTTTTGCTGAATTTTATTTTTGTAAGGTTCGGAGTGCCAATCAAAATTGTGGCAGATAATGCTACATATTTTTCTTCAGAAGAAATATCAACTTTTTGCTATGAGCATGGTGTGGTGTTGGCCCATTCCTTAGATTATTTTCCGCAGGGAAATGGCCAGGCAGAATCCAGCAATAAAAACCTGATAGTCATTTTGATCAATTGATGATAAAGGATCAATGTGTTTTCTTCTCTCACTGTGTTGTTTGTCTTCCGCATTAACTTGGCCCCATCTCCTTACCCTCCTTGCTTCATATTGTCTATATGTGTATGTTTTAATTCTAGTCTTTGATCAAGGATCAATTAAAATGCTTGAAAATAATTCATGAGTTCATAAGGTTGACATAAGGATCGTTATAAGAAGTCTAATTTTGGAAATAATAATATAAGTCTTGAATCGGTCGCAATTTTATGTCATTCATATAGGAGGTTTCAAACTGAGAATATTTCCCAATGGATAAGGCACTGATCTAATTATGCTAAATTGTTATCTAGTTTTTTCAGGGTGTTTGGTTATTCCATCTTTGATAAAAAAATATTTTTATTTTTCAGTTTATCTGTGGTAAATGTATCTCACGCTCCATAAAAATTGAGAATTAATCAGTAATTATCTCTTAATGAGATAATTTATTTAACAAATTCAGGGGTGTTTAAAGAGGGTAGTGATATACTAAATTTAGGTTTCCCCTCCTTGGTCTTGTAGAGACAAAAGTGTAGGGGAAATTTTTAATCCCTATCAGTTGGTCTAGTCATTCATGGGGATTTGATCATTGGAGTTAGAAAATATTTAGAATTTATAGTGAGTTTATTGGTAGATTTTGAAGCATAAAAACTATATGGGAACCAATAGACTGATCATTTAGCTAAGGCTCCTTCGTCAAGTACTCCTTTTGATGATGTGACTTTTCTTAATGAATTTATCTTGCCCATTGATATTGATGATACATGGGAGTTATAATTTGATGGATCTAGATGTCAAACTAGCTTTGGTGCGGGTTTCATTCTTGTACCTCCTTCAAAAAAAATAATACCTTTGTCTCATCATCTTAATTTTCCTTATACTAATAATATTGCAGAATATGAAGCCCTTATCACTAGGTTAAATGTGACTTTATCCCTTAATGTGAAAAATATACGTATCTTTTGAGATTCATAATTAATAGTCAAACAAATTGATGGAATTTATCAAGATAAACATTCTAAGCTATCCCAATACCGTGATCTCGCGTTATCATTACTCAATGGATTTTCCTCCTACTCTATTGATGATTTACCCCATAAAGATAATAAACATGCAGATGCTATGGAAAGTGATGCTTGTCTTATCTCATATTATAATAATGTTGATATTTATCAATTCACCATACACAACCTTACAAGTTTGGCTATATCTTAAAGTTCTAGTGATATGACTTGTTGTTTTAGTCTTAATTTAGATTAATGGTATTCACACATCCTTCACTACCTCCAAGTTGGTACTTTTCCTAAATTAGTTACAAGGAACACTAGAGCTTGGATTCAAAAAATTTCTGCAAGATATATTATTCTCTTTAATACTCTTTATAAATACTCTTATAATGGTCTCCTCCTATGATGCCTTAAGAAAACAGAGATCCATGTGGTTCTTCAGGAGGCTCATTCAGGATCTTGTGGGGGGCATTTTGGTGCAAAATCCTTAGTTAACAAGCTACTTCATATGGGATATTATTGGCAAACTATGGAACAAGATTATTTTTCCTTTATAAAAAAATTCACTTAGTGTCAATATCATAAGAATTTGATCCATGCTCCCACTCATGAACTCCATTTTTTGGTAGTTTCATGGCCCTTGTTAACTAAGGAATTTTCACCTCACCTTTGGAAAAATATCACCTCCTTCTCAAGGACATACTTATATCATAACGGCTACAGATTAATTTACTATACGGGTAGAGGTTGTTCCTCTTCGCTCTTCTACAACTAATTTTTTTTTTGTAATTTTCTTCTAGAAAACATTATCTCTCGATTTGGTATTCCTTTCACGATAATATTTGATAATGACACTCCTTTCAAAAATAAGGCATTAACAATTTTTTTGGACAAAATATCATATCACACAATGCTTCTCTACCACTTATTATCCTCAATCTAATGGTTAAGCCGAGGCATCTAATAAAATAACTGAGTAAATTCTTAGGAAATTTGTTAGTAAACATGTTAAGGATTGGCACACTCAATTAACATACACTCTGTGGGATTATGAAACAAGTGTTTGTACCACTACGGGAACAAACCCTTATAATTTATTTTAAAGAGTAGATGCGATTATGCCTTTGGAGTTGGAAATACCTTCACTAAGGGTTTCTCTTAATGATATAATTGATAATGACACTTATCAGGAATAATGTAACGCCCCGCCAGGCAACCCGAGAGGACAAGACGTAAAACATCTATAAGATGAAATTAATAATTTTTTTTTGTTTCACTAGAATAATATTCATGATTACAATTCATATATCTAAAATTAAAAACAGTTTTCTACAACTTGAATGTAATATTTATTCAACTTAAGTTATCAAAGGTTCCCTAATGTCGCTAGTAAAGAAACATTATCTAAACTAATTACATGCATAAGATATCCATGGAATTACAAGATTAAAAGATCTACATTCATTTAAATGCACCATGGTAAATGTCCCTAACTTGTTTCTTTCATTAAACATAAGTTAATAATCTAACATCATTATTCATTTTATCAACTCATATCATTAATTCATATTGATTTCATAAATATCTACTATATTTTGTACCAATTTCCTCTAATCATTTAGATAAGAGATTAATATTTATTAACGCAGGCATTATCCTAGGTAATTCCTTAACCCATAAACATGAACCAACCATTAACATTACAATCAAGTTACTATCTTGTTTCATTGTTTCATAACTATTCATTGTTAATAATTCCAATCACTAATCTATCATTTCTCAACAATTTCCTTTGATCCTTTCATAGAGAGAGAATACATTATTGTTGTGGTAAATTATTATATATAACTATATCTAAGAATATTTTCTTTATATATAGGCAACATTAGAGGACAGGAGAAATAACATAAACACTTTATTTTAATGCTAATAACATGTCCATTATACGACATATTCTTTTCCCTTTCTTTTACCTAGGAGGGCCCGTTCCCTTATACACCGCTTTGAATTCAGATTACATCAATATTGCAAGAATCCTTATAGGAGATTACAATTACATGAATAAAAATACATAAGTACATCTTAGCATAATAAAATATCCAATAAGAAGTCTTCAACTGCAGACCTAGAAAGGAACATGTGCTAGGATAATCCAAAGAACCACGAACAATACCTCAATATAAATATTAACCACCCAACCACGTGGGACCAATAGGGCCACTTCCTCAAGCTAGGAGATATAACCAAAGGCCAGAGAAATATGTAACAACTAGGACATTCCTAAGGTGGTGATAACTTTTCCCCAAATTTACAACACAAAAAGGAAAGACAAGAAGACCACAAGGACCACCAGAGGCATGATAAAAATTGGTAGAGAATCTAAGATAAAATATAGATGAGTGTCATCACATAGCCCTCACCCCTTGCGTTACCTTGGTACTAGCTCCTTTGGGCCCCACCCCTAAGTAGGCACATGCGGAACCGAATACCTTTTATGAGGACAAGGTTGTTCGATCGTGCCATCACAAAGGAACCTTCTCCCACTCCCATCCCTAGTGTGTACTAGCACTAATGGAATAGGATAGGAATAAATTAATCTTTATTAGTGTGTATTTCACCCCATTCCCATTTAAATTTATTTAGGTTATCACTTGATTAAATAACTCATCAGTGAGTTACCCTGGTACTAGCCACTTAGGGCCTCGACCCCTCACTATGAGCCACTCACCTAGTATAATTAGGTTCACTAACCTACATAAAAGCATCATAAGAACATAATAGATCCATTATTTATTATACAAGAATTCATATCAATGTCAAAACAACACTTGATTGAGTTTAGGAAAACATATGTTGTCCCTAGTCCACTAGACAACCCTAAACCCTAATATGACATTTAGATTGTCCCAAACACATAAGATGACATAGCAGTGATATTATAAACATATTAAGAGTACACATAGATCAAATCAAAGAAAAAAAAATCCTAATAGCCTCTGGTAACCATACAAAACTCTAAAACTTGGTAATATTCTTAAACTGATATATTTCAAGCAAGGATTAAATGCAAAGAATAATAATCATAGAAAAGTCGCCCATATCTTCCACAAAACAAATAATAAATCCAATCTATTGGGTGCATATTTAGATAACATAAGTATAGAATGTAAGTTCAATTTTGGTGAATATCCAATGGTGGGAAAGAAAGTTATGGCTTCTGGTGTAAAACAGAAAACCCTAGTTAGGGTCCAGACCTGCCTTCACTAAAATGGTTGTAACTTTCAAACCAATGGTAAATGATAGATAAGACATATTAAAATCTATGATATCAAATTTATATTTTTACATCATCATACCATTCTGTAGCATGCAAATAAATTTGATAAAAATTTGGAACCAAGAATGGACATGTATAGTCTGCGTAAATGTTTAAAATAGAGAGTTAATTAGACCCTAAAAGTGAAATCAGAGAGATACCCATTTGAGAAATATGAATTTAAATTTCATAAAATAAACCAAAAAAAACCCTATACTTAATTTATATTATTAAAATAATGAATCTCTAAAAATGGGCTGCTAAAAACCCTAGGAAAACACATGACAATTCTCACAACCAAAAACTCAAAACTTTGAAATAATTATAGGAATGAAAATTACAGATATTATAAATCATGATAATATATAAATATATCTATATTTTATCATATACATAAATCAAACAAGAAATTCAATCCATACCTCAAGTACTACAAATGTTCAACCGAAGGAGGAAGGAGACAAAAGAGGAAGACACATCCAAACTTGAGATGCATCCTTCAAACCCTATCCACTTTTAGAAATGTCCATGAAAGAAATCAAAAATTCCACAAAAATGAATCCCTCTCTCAACTACTGAAACTCTCACAAAAATGTCCCTCTCCCAAAAGCAAAGATAACCATAAATTCTTAAATATATATGCTTACAAACTCTCCCTCACATCTCCTAAGTTTTTCTCCAAAATATGCATGAAAAGTAAGGTCATCCTCTCCTTAATGCTTCAGCCCCAAAATTCCACCCTCTCCAAATGAAAAACTAGTGCATATAAATATATTTTCAAAGGTTGAGAGGAAAGGTAACCAACTCATAACTAACACTTAACTAAAGGTAATTATTTCTGGGTTTGAATTGGGTCATGCTTATCATTGTTTAGCAGGATTTTGATATTTGTAATGACACAAGAAGACTCATGCATAGGCCTTAATACTATCTCCACAACAACAACCATCAAGGATTTGAGGGCACGCTCAGACCTGTGAAGCTAGGTGAAGTTGATGCCCGGTACCTGCAAGCCTGCATCACAGAGAAGAAATACATGTATATGGATATACATATAAAATAAGACATCACAGACAACTGACTAGGATTGATACATCATGTGGACCTCAACTATGTGAGTAACTATGACTCTGTCCCTAATCATGAAAACACATCATGTATATATATATACACACAAAGCATGTAGCATCATCATAATGAAGGTTAGAATATTGAGAATTGGGTTAGTCTCCAATAAATACTAATAATAAATCAACATAATCATGAGAAATATCCCAAATCATTAAGTGAGATACAAGATTCATAAAAGTACCTTAATAGAAGAAAATATAAATAATCAGTTATATATATCCATCAAGTACATATTATATAACATCCTAACAATATTCATAAGGGTCTTCAAGGTCCTCAATACATACATGAAGATAAATACATACAAAAATGACACCTTTACATAATACGTATGATATTAGAATCCTCGGGTACTAGCTTATGAAATCATTATAAATAAACTATAAGAATAGATCAAAAAAGTATTATGAACAAGTTAAGCTATAAGAAAACATCAAAAGATCTTACTTTGTTGAAAAACACAAAAATTATATCAAGGTTAGAGGGGTATTACATATTCCCCCCCTAAGATTCAACTTACTCCTGGAAGTCAGAAGATATAAAATGAACTATATATCACTTCCAAGTCATAATTTATTATCTAACATATTTGCAATATTACTACTCTAGAACCTAATTTAATGACTGCACACATACTTCTCCTATCAATAGTTTTGGTAAATCCTATCTTATTACAATTTTAGTGTAGATTAACTCAGTTCCAATGGTAAAGACTTTCAAAAGAATTACCTATGTGATTCTTTCACTTCATGCAGTAAGTTTGTTAACAAGATGCTTAAAATTAGAGTATTACTTCAAAAGTATTGTTATCAAGTCGAAACTCTAAGGTATTCATGTTTACTCACTAATATCAATATATTAGGAAATTGCGTGTTTTACCAATTGAGATTATCACTCCTATGAAAGTTCCTATCTATGGTAACCAATATAAAAAGAAAGAATTTATGATATATTTTCCCTTTTGAGACATAATCTAACCCTACACAATACAACATGTGAGACCTTATCACAAATAGGGTTTAAAATTCATTTTCCTTACAAGCTATTCATATCAAACATAGAGGGGTATATAACATTTATATTTTTTATGATCATGAAGGGAATGCATCAAACAATTTTTATTTATTTTTGCATTCATGAAACTAAAACAATCCATATACTTGAAACTTACCATTTACATTAATGTACAGTTTTATTAGAAATCTTTTAGACGACCTATTTTACCAAGTAAAAAATATTCCTTTCCATTAAAGATTTAAGTAGAATTCCAATGACATAGGACACATACAAATTTTACAATATACATATTCTAAGTAATCTTCATAATAGTTGTAGTGTTTGATTTCCAAAAGCACGTTCACACCCCTAGAGGAGATCTAATCAATTTCAAATTGATTGTATCATTAAGTTGGGATCCCTTCTTAACGCTTATTATTTATATATGCACTTTTCCCTAATTTTCATGTCAGACAATTTTCATATAGCATTTACTTAAGAGTTCTTTCAAATTCCTTATTTCATAATGATCATAGATCCATCAAGAGAGAAAAAAGCACATGAGTCCTACTACTATCTTCATAACCCCAACATTTAAATCAATTAACCAATGTACATCACTTTAATTTCTACCCTTTACCTATTTGTATCCTTACCCTCATACACTTTAAAATTTTGAGATAACATCATTTCTAAGTAGAAATCGAGTAACGTACACATCAATATTCCCATAGCATGTATTTACCACAACAACTCCTTATTCATAGTCGATCAATCACTTAATGTTGTTAATTTCTTACTACTATGGTGTTGATCACAATGTATACAAAACATGAATTTGCTTCCATAATACCCATATAGGATCCTAACTATTCACTAGGCATCTAGCAACACATATATTTAATAAAAACAACTTCCATCATTAGTAGAGATAATCCATCATTGTACCTACTCTTCCCTAGGCTTTCTTGATTATGTTATCTTAACTCATTTTTGTGCAATTTAACACGACATGCAAAAATGATATAGCTTCTTACCAAAACAGGGATAAAAATTCCTCTTCCTAAATGCAAATGTGAATTATAGCCTACGATAAAACCTTGGTGACATAGGTCCTTCACCCAATGGTTTCATAATTGAGCATTTACAAAATTTCCTAAGATATTATTGCCTTATCTAAACAATTTTAGGCTTACAAAAATTATTTCTTGAGAGAGAGAGAGAGAGAGAGAGAGAGAGAGAGCAATAAATTATTTGTTCCTTACCTTTCAAGTTCCTACTTCAAGAAGTCACAAGAGAGGGGAAAGAGAGCGATAATTCAAGCTGTTATTATATATCAACTATCTATTACAACCTTATTTACTCATGTGCCCTAGTTTCTCCTTTCATACAATGATCTATGCTACCACTCTCTTTCATCTTTTGTCAGAAATAAGAGAAAAAATCATTTTCAAATTTTGAACCAAGATACAACACCAATTTTTTCACTTCTTTCCTAGGTACAAATTATTAGCCATGTAACTTTATTATTACTATTTCAGCGAGTACTGCCACAGTCATTTCTTTCTTCATATTAATGATGAAAAAGCAATTCAATAGAAGTCAACTAAACATTTATAATAAGATAGAGTGCACAACATTTCCAATAAAATATGTTATAGGTAGGATCAGAGGATAATATTATCTACTACCATAATTAGGATGCAAAACATCGAGTATCCTTTTACTTTTGACATTTATAGGGATATCAATGCCTTTCAAGAAGACAACGAACACAAGTCTCAAGAATTCCTTGAAATTCCATTATTATTATCGAAAACATCTATTTAACAAATCATTGATCTCAGAATGCAAAAACATAATTAATTGTTATAATATAACTCAATCATAGAGGAATAGGTGTACCCTTGTAAGACAATGTAATATAAGAACAAGAAATGTAGTCTTCATTTCCTAAGATTCAAGTTTTTCTAGCATAAATATTGAATCCAAAAAGAGACAAAGATAAAATACTCAACATTACGCATAGGTGAGATATGATTCCCAGAGTTCCCTGTGTGGAAACATAGGGCTCTAATACCAGATGTAATGTCCCGATAAGAAATCTGAGAGGAAACAACATAAAACCTCTATAAGATGCAAGTAATAATTTATTTTTGTTTCACTAGAATAATATTCATTATTACACTTCATATCTCTAAAATAAAAATACTTTTATACAACTTGAATGTAAGATTTATTCAACTTAAGTCCTCACAGGTTCCCTAACATTGCTACTAAAGCAACATTATATAAACTAATTACATGCATAATATATCCATGGAATTACAAGCTTAAAATATCTAAATTCATTTTAACGCACCAAGGTAAATGTCCCTAACTTGTTTCTTTCATTAAATATAAGTCAATCATCTAACATCATTATTCATTTTATCAACTCATATCATTAATTCATATTGATTTCATAAATATCTACTATCTTTTGTACCACTTTCCTCTAATAATTTAGGTAAGAGATTAATATTCATTAAGGTAGGCATTATCCAAGGTACTTCATTAACCCATAAACATGAGCCAACCATTAACATTACAATCAAGTTACTATCTTGTTTCATTGTTAATAATTTCAATCACTAATATATCGTTTCTCAACAATTTCCTTTGATCCTTTCATCAAGAGAGAATACATTATTGTTGCAGTACATCATTATATATATCTATATCTAAGATTATTTTCTTTATATATGGGAAACATAAGAGGATAGGAGATATAACATAAATAGTTTCTTTTAATACTAATAACATTTCCAAAATACCACATATTATTTTCCCTTTCTTTTACCTAGGACTACCCATTCCCTTATACACTGCTTTGAATTCAGATTACATCAATATTGCAAGACTCCTTATAGGAGATTACAATTACATGAATAAAAATACATAAGTACATCTCAACATAATAAAATATCTAATAAGAAGTCTTTAACTGCAGATATGGAAAGTAACATGTGCTAGGATCATCCAAAGAACCATGAACAATACCTTGATATAAATATTAACCAACCAACCAAATGGGACCAATAGGCCCACTCCCCTGAGCTAGGAGATAGAACCAAAGGACTTTGCAAGAGGTAACAACTAGGACATTCCTAAGGTGGTGATAAATTTTCCCCAAATTCACAACACAAAAAAGAAAGACAAGAAGACCACAAGGACCACTAGAGGCATGATCAAAATTGGTAGAGAATATAAGCTAAAATCTAGGTGAGTGTCATTGCATATCCCTCACCCCTTGGGTTACCCTGGTACTAGCCCCTCTGGGCCCTGGCCCCCAAGTAGGCACATGTGGAACCAAACACCTTTCATGAGGACAAGGTTGTTCGATCATGCCATCACAAAGGCACGTTCTCCCACTCCCATCCCTAGTTTGTACTAGAAATAGTGGAATGGGTGAGGCACAAATTAATATTGATTAGTGTGTATTTCACCCCATTCCCATTTAAATTTATTTAGGTTATCACTTGATTAAATAACTCATCAGTGGGTTACCCTGGTACTAGCCACTTAGGGCCCCGACCCCTCACTATGAATCACTCACCTAGTGTACTTAGGTTACCTAACATAAATAAAAGCACCATAAGAACATAATAGATCCATTATTTATCATACAAGAATTCATATCAATGTCAAAACAATATTTGATTGAGTTTAGGAAAACATATGTTGTACCTAGTCCACTGGACAACCCTAAACCCTAATATGACATTCAGAATGTCCCAAACACATAAGATGACATAAAATTGATATTATAAACATATTAAGAGTACACATAGTTAAAAACAAAAAAAAAATCCTAATAGCCTATGGTAACCATAAAAAACCCTAAAATTTGGTAATATTCTTAAATTGATATATTTCAAGCAAGGATTAAATGCAAAGAATAGTAATCATAGAACAATCACCCATATATTCCAAAAAAATAATAATAAAGAAAATAGATTTGGTGGAGATTTAGATAACATAATTATAGACTGTGAATTTAATTTGGGTGAAGATCCAACGGTGGGAAAGAAAGTTATGGCTTCTTGTGTAAAACAGAAAACCCTAGTTAGGGTTCATACCTGCCTTCACTAAAACAGTTGTAACTTTCACAAAACATAATAAAAATTATCCAAACCAATGGGAAATGAAAGATAAAAAATAGGAAAATCTATGATATCAAATTTATATTTTTACATAATCATACCATTCTGTATCATATGAATACATTTGACATAAAAATCAGAACCAAGAATAGACAGGTATAGTCTTCCAAAATGTCTAAAATAGAGAATTAATTAGACCCTAAAAATGAAATCAGAGAGATACCCATTTTATATATATGAATTTAAATTTCATAAAATCAACCAATAAAAACTCTATACTCAATTTATATTATTAAAATAATAGTCTCTAAAAATGGGCTGTTAAAAACCCTAGGAAAACACATGACAATTCTCACAACCAAAAACTCAAAACTTTGAAATAATTATAGTAATGAAAGTAAAGATATAATACATCATGATAATATATAAATAGATTTATATTTTATCAGATACATAAATCAACCAAGAAATTCAATCCATACCTCAATTCCTACAAAGGTTCAACCGAAGGAAGAAGGAGACAAAAGAGAAAGATACATCCAAACTTGAGATGCATCCTTCAAACCATATCCACTTTAAAAAATGTCCATGAAAGAAATAAAAAATTACACATAAATTAATCCCTCTCTCAACTAATGAAACTCTCAAAAAAATGTCCCTCTCCCAAAAGAAAAAATAACCATAAATTCTTAAAGAAACATGCTTACAAACTCTCCCTCACATCTCCTAAGTTTTTCTCCAAAATCTCCATGAAAGTTAAGGTCATCCTCTCCTCAATGCTTCATCCCCAAAATTCCCCCCTCTCCAAATGAAAAATTAGTGCATATAAATAGATTTTTAAAGGTTGAGAGGAAAGGTAACCAACTCCCAACTAACTCTTAACTAAATAAAATTATTAAATAACTTAATATAGGAGTAAACTTACAACTATATATTACTCAAATATACTATAATAAATGATTTATATTCATTCATACATATATGTACTATTATTCTAACATGTTGGCATAAGACATTAATAATTACATCAATATCTATACATAACCTATCTACATTATTATTAATTAACAATTGAGAATAATATACCTCACATTATCTATTATTTAATTATTTATAATACTATACTTTACATTAATCCCCGAAATATACACCATAAAATATCTACAATAATGAAATATAATCTCACACACACACACATATGTGTTATATATATAGACATGCGTGCACAAACACACACACACACACACACACACACACACACACTTTTATATAGATACATGCCAAATACCAAACACTATAATCTATATGATTTTAAGTAATAGATCACAACATTAATATGATGACATGTAACTGATTGAATGTTTGATAATTTTAAGTTGAAGATGATGCAAAGACATTAAATCAGTTAATGGTTTGTATTGTCATTGATGTCAACTTGATCTAATCTATACGGTCATGTACATAATTCTAAAGATTTCAGAGAATCAATGGAACAAAGGTTATGCTTTTAGAAATGCATAAAAGTCAAGTATTCACTACGTGACAAACAACACCGACAGAGTGCACACCATCGGTAAAGCAAAAAAAAGAAAAAGTCACAGTGATACCCGACGAGCATAAGACAGTGTTGCCCGATGAAGAAAAATCACAGGATGCCCGACGAGTTGAAAAAAGAGTTACCCGACGAGTAAAATCTATTGATGCCCGACGGACAGAGATCCTGAAGTTGACTAGAGTCACACTGATGGAACTGGTAGTTGTCACCAATGACTAACTGCAGAATTGACCGACATAATAGAGAGTTCAAAAAATGACAAAATATCTAGTTGGAAGAGCTTAAGGATATACTTAATTGGTTGTTTTATTTTTTTTATTTGACCAGAGTTAAGTAATTGATTTAAAGAAGATTTGTATAGTTGGCAAGAAGATAACTACAAGATAAATCAGGAGTTATACTTTAAATCAGAATGGCTGGTTGTTTTTCATGCCAAGAATCAAGAATCAAGAATTAAAGAATATCATGTCTATATAAGAGACAAGCATAATTCATTTTCATAATCACATACACAAGAAGGGGAGTGAATGGAAAGGGGATGTTGAAGAGAAACTAATGAAGGATAACTTCATACAGTCCTGATCAATCAAGCTGAAGGAGAGCTAAAGAATTTTGCAGACACTGACGAACAGTGAAGCACAACATCACCGAGCAGAAAATGTGGAGCAAAAAGAATTGAATTGATACATTGATCAGAGAGGTAATGTACTTAAATATATCTCAAAATCTGCAATTCAAGTTGCATTAGAAACAAGTCATTGTGCTTTAGTTTAACCATTGAAACATCAAGTCTCTTAACAGAGCAAGACTTAACAATCTTCTATATATTGAGGTACATCCCAAGGAGTACCAAAAAGGTTGATTTATGAAAGTAGCACTAGATTTTCCTAAAGCCTATTGACAGTATAAGAAGGAGGCTGATTCAAGGATGGTAGCAAACTGAGTTGTCCGATACTAAGTGACAACCTATATGTATAAAATCCTCTAACAAGGTCACACCTAATAGTGTGTTTGTAACCTTTAATAGGGTTGGCTCCTAATAGGGCTCACTTCAGAAGATTGAAAATTTGGGGTACCGGTCCCAGTGGTTTTTTTCCCTTAATAGGGTTTCCACGTTAAAATCTATGTGTTATGTATGTATGGTTATTAATTTACTATTTTACATTTCTCATATGCATTTCTGGATTGATTGGTATACTATGCATATTTACTGAGTATCAATAAATAGTTTTACTGCTTATCAGTAATCAAGGAGAATAAGGACAGACAAGGAAAAATGACAGACAATTAAATCATTATTAGTATTTCATGGCATGCATCTTGTAGGGACTTAATAATCTAAGATGTATTTGATTGGTGGTTAAAGTTTAAAGGATAATTTTTGAGGCCACCGATTAACCCCCCCTCTTAGTTATTACTAACAATTGGTATCAGAGCTTGTGTGCTTAGAAGGAAGGTTTCAAGACCTAAGTAAAGATCACAAGATGAACAGACAAGATGTGCCCAAGTTGAACAAAGACAACTTTGCTTCATGGAAAAGCAGGATAAGACTACACTTATCAGGTATTGGTAATGATGTTACTCAATACTTAGATACTGAATATGTGTTGCCTATAGGAGTATTGATAGTAGATCAATTAAGAGAGAAGCATGAGCATAACTACATGGTTATATAGATTTATTCCTCTCTCTTCGACGCTAAATTTGAAGATGTCAAAGATTGCACAACTGCAAAGAAAATGTGGGACAAACTGAAGCTTGTACATGGAGGTGATACAAATGTTCTGAGAGCCAAGGCAAAAAGCCTTAGAGGAAAGTTTGATGATCT
>MU223417.1:1124152-1140521 GCA_018584345.1 Thuja plicata | reverse complement strand
ATCTTCAATGAATCAGGAAAACTGATTGGTACCGGTGAATAGACTAAAGGTAACTTATTCTATCTGAATGATACTAACACCACTTGCTTAATGAATAGAAATGAAGACATATGGTTGTGGCACAAAAGATTGTGTCTTGTGAATTTTGAAAACATGATGAAAATAAATAGAAGTGTAAGAGGCTTACCGACGATGACAAAGCCAGACAACATCATGTGTAAAAATTATCAAAAAGGTAAAATGACAAAGTCTAGTTTCAAAAGTAAAACCCATACATCTGATGATATTCTAGAATTAGTCCATACTGATTTATGTGGACCTATGAGGAAAAAGAGTTATTATGGAGATAGATATTTTATTCTCTTTGTTGATGATTACTCTAGAATGATGACAGTCATATTTCTAAAAGAAAAATCTAAAGCATTCAAGATGTTTAAATGGTATAAGGATATGGTAGAAAAACAAAGTGGTAAGGATATAAAATGTTTAAGATCAGATAGAGGAGGAGAATTTATATCAGATGAATTCACTAATTTCTATAATGAGAATGGTATAAAAAGATAGGTTTCTACACCAAGAACACCACAACAAAATGGGATTGCTGAGAGAAGGAATAGATCAATAGTTGATTGTGCAAGAACATTGATGATAGAAAAGGACATCACCCAAATCTTCTGGAGGGAAGCTGTCAGCACTCTTGTTTATACACTTGACAGAGTACAATTTAAGAAGGACACAAAGAAGACACCTTATGAGCTATGGTATGGTAAAACACCTAATGTAAGTTACTTCAAGATCTTTGGTAGTCAATGTTATGTCTTAAAGGATGATAGAAATGGAAATCTTGATGCCAAAAGTGATGAAGGTATTTTTCTGGGGTATTCTACCAAAAACAAAGGTTTTAAATGTCTTATCAAGGCCTCTAACAAAATAGTTGAAAGTGCAAATGTAAAGATTGATGAATTTGCAGAAAAGAATGAGCTGGAAAGCATAAAAGAACCAAAGGACTACAACAAGTTTGTATATTGTGAAGAACTCAACACTCTTCCCGAGAAATAGTCCTTAATGCCAGAATAACAAAATGTTGCAACCGATGGTCAAACTGTAAATACCGATGGTCAGGATAATGATCAAGAAAATGTGCAAGGTAATGAAGAACAAAATGAAGACCAAAATAATGATCAAGCTAATAGACAAAGAACTATACCTATACTTGCAAGATATGTAAGAAGGAACCATCTAGAGATCTAGATCATAGGAGATAAGAAGGTTGGTACAAGAACAAGAAGTAAGTCTTTAAACTCAAATTGTTTAATTTGTGAGTTGGAGCCAAAATCTATCAATGCTGCACTAGATAATGAAGAATGGATAAGTGCTATGAATGATGAGATTAAGAAGATTGAGAAGAACAAAACATGGTCAGTTGTGCCAAGACTAGATGACAAGAATGTCATCGGTACTAAATGGATATTTAGGAATAAGCTGAACAAGAATGGAGAAGTCACAAGGAACAAAGAAAGACTAGTATGCAAGGGGTATGCACAAGAGGAAGGTATAGACTATGGAGAAACCTTTGCACCCATTCCTAGGCTAGAAGGAGTAATAATACTACTTTCTTATGCTGCATACAAAGGATTCAAAGTATATCAAATTGATGTCAAGTCAGCATTCCTAAATGGAATACTTGAAGAAGAGGTATACATTGAGCAACCAGAAGGGTTTGTAGATCCAGACAAGAGGAACATGGTATGTAGACTTCACAAAACCTTGTATGGATTAAAACAAGCTCCCAGAGCCTGGTATGGATGACTTCATTCCTATCTAATAAGTATTGGATTCATAAGGACTAGTGAAAACAATAATCTTTATGTGAAAAAAGATACTGATTCTAACACTTTGATTGCTAAAATATTTGTTGATGACATCATATTTGGAGGCAATGATATACTATGTAAGTCATTTGCTAATGACATGAACAAAGAATTCGAGATGTCTATGTTTTGTGAGATCAAGTTATTTCTTGGTCTATAGATCATTCAACAAAGTGAAGGTATTTTCATTACACAATCCAAATACATCAAAGAGGTCCTAAAAATATTCAAGATGGAAGATTCCAAACTAGTTGGAACACCAATGGCTACTTGATGCAAATTAACAAAGGAAGACAAGACAATAGAGGTAAATCATACTTTGTATAGATCAATGATAGGAAAACTCATGTATGTTGTACACACTAGACCAGATATTGCACATGCAGTAGGAATTATTGCTAGATTTTCTGCTAACCCCAGGGAATCAAATATGACTGCTATGAAAATAATCTTAAGATATCTGAAGAATACTGAGGAAATTGGCTTATGGTATAGAAGAGAAGGCAAATTTGAACTAAAAGTGTTTACTGACGTTGATTGGGCTGGAAATATTGATGACCGAAAGAGCACAACTAGAGGAGCATTCTTTATGGGTTACAAACTTGTCACATGGATTAATAAGAAGCAAGGATGCATCTCCCAATCTAATGTAGAAGAAGAATATGTTGCTGCTACTGCAAATTGCTCAAATATTGCATGGATGAAATAGTTGCTAGAAGGTATGCATATGAAGATCTCAGAACCAGTTATTATCTATTGTGATAACACCAGTGCAATAAAAATTTGCAAGAATCCAGTCATGCATTCCAAGACTAAACACATTGCAATCAAGTATCATTATTTAAGAGAACAAGTTCAAGAAAAAGAGGTGATACTTGAGTATGTGCAATCAAAATAACAATTGGCTGATATCTTCACCAAGCCACTACCCAAGGATACATTTGAGTACTTGAGAAAGAGTCTAGGGGTCAAACCCTTGTCTACTAGTCAGTAAAAGACTAAAGGCTGCATCAACCTATATATTATCAAAATATCATTCATGTTGATGGAAGCAAAAAGATGAACTTCAAAGCTACATCTATATACAAAAAGGTATATATCATAACTGAGCACTAGAGCATATTGTTGTATTTCTGATGGATAAGGGAAATTCAAGGAATATATTATGGATCGTGAGAAAAGATCAGTTGACATTAATGTCAGAGAATTGTGATATATTTGTTTGGAATTGTTGTCAAAGGAAGAGAAAGTTTCCATATTATCACAGTCTTCAGAAAAAGAAGAAAGATTATCCATTATCAGATTACTCCAACAGGGAGAGATCATATTCATAGGGAGAGTTTCTGACAAAAGATAGAGACATCAAAGAACAAGAACAATCAAAAGAGAGATATTAACACAAGGGAAGGACACAACACATCAAAAAAAGAAACCCAAAAAGCTGCAAGAATTGAATCTAAGCTAACACAGAGCTTACTGGCGGTCAGACATTTTTATCAGTTATCAAAACAAATTGTTTGGTAATCTAATGAATCTCAACTGCGATATTTCATATTGTATTAGAAATAGTATAGTGTGATAATATAGTATGTTGCCACCAATTCCAAAGGGAGAGATTGATGACATGTAACTGATTGAATGTTTGATAATGTTAAGTTGAAGATGATGCAAAGACATTAAATCAGTTAATGGTTTGTATTTTCATTGATGTCAACTTGTTCTAATCTATACGGTCATGCACACAATTCTAAAGACTTTAGAGAATAAATGGAACAAATGTTATGCTTTCAGAAATGCATAAAATTCAAGTATTCACTAAGTGACAGACAACATCAGCGGAGTGCACACCATCGGTAAAGAAAAAAAAGAAAAAGTCACAGTGATACCCGACAAGCAGAAGACAGTGTTGCCCGACGAAGAAAAATCACAGGATGCCTGACGAGCTGAGAATAGAGTTACCCAGCAAGTAAAATCCATTGATTCCTAATGGATGAAGATCCCAAATCTGATTGGAGTCACACCGACGGAACTGGCAGTTGTTACCGAAGACAAACTGAAAAGTTGACCAATAGAACAAAGAGTTCAGAAAATGACAAAATATCTAGCTGGCAGAGCTTAAGGATAGACTTAGCTAGTTGTTTTATTTAACCAGAGTTAAGTAATTGATTTAAAGAAGATTTGTACAGTTGGCAAGAAGATAACTACAAGATAAATTAGGAGTTATGCTTTAAATCAGATTGGCTGGATTGTTTTTCATGCCAAGAATCAAGAATTAAGGAATATCATGTCTATATAAGAGACAAGCATAATTCATTTCCGTAATCACATACACAAGAAGGGGAGTGAATAGAAAGAGGATGCTAAAGAAAAATTGATGAAGGATAACTTCATTTAGTCCTGATCAATCAAGTTGAAGGAGAGCTAAAGAATTTTGCAGACACCGACGAATAGTGAAGCACAACATCATCAAGCAGAAAATATGGAGCAAAAATAATTGAATTGATACATTGATCAGAGATGTAATGTACTTAAATAGATTTGAAAATCTGCAATTCAAGTTGCATTAGAAATAGGTCATTGTGTTTCAGTTTAACCATTGAAGCATCAAGTCTCTTAACAAAGCAGGACTTAACAGTCTTCTATATATTGAGGTACATCCCAAGGAGTGCCAAAAAGGTTGATTCATGAAAGTAGCACTAGATTTACCTAAAGCCTATTATCAGTCTAAGAAGGAGGTTGATTCAAGGATGGTAGAAAACTGAGTTGTTTGATACTAAGTGACAAACTCTATGTATAAAGTCCTCTAACAAGGTCACACCTAATAGTGTGTTTGTAACCTTTAACAAGGTTGGCTCCTAATAGGGCTCACTTCAGAAGAGTGAAAACTTGGGGTACCGGTCCCAGTGGTTTTTTCCCTTAATAGGGTTTCCACGTTAAAATCCATGTGTTATGTGTGTATGATTATTACTTTACTATTTTACATTTCACATATGCATTTCTGGATTGATTGGTATACTCTACATATTTACTGAGTGTCAGTAAATAGTTTTACTGCTTATCGGTAATCAAGGAGAATAAGGACAGACAAGGAAAATTGACAGATAGTTAAATCATTATTAGTATTTCATGGCATGCATCTTGTAGGGAATTAATAATCTGAGATGTATTTGATTGGTGGTTAAAGTTTAAAGGATAATTTTTGAGGCCACTGATTCACCCCCCCTCTCAGTTATTACTAACATAATATTATTACCTATTTATATTTACTATATGATATAACACTCAAGTAGAATAAAATACATGCCTCAAAATAAATCTAATCATCTAAAGAGGCCATAACAATCAACTATGAAACATAACAAGATAATGACAAGATCAAACAAGGTCAATCACAGTCAACAAGGAAAGTCAAGCCAAACTTCTGACCAAGCATGAAACTCTGAAACACAACATAGCAAAGATTAACTAAGAATCATCCCAAGAAGGAGAAATAAATAAAATGAATAAACAAATCACATAACCAAATGAATGTAAGTGACCACAAGGCACTAACTACAAAAATGCCCAACTAGGTGAGGTGGATCTGGTTTTTTTTTTCACCCAAAATTTGACTGACAAGGAAGGAACTCCAATGTTCCTAAATTAGAATAATGACAAAGGAAGACTCATGCATGGGCCTTATTACTATATCCAAAACAACATCCGTCAAGGATTTGAGGGCATGCTTAGACCTATGAAGCTAGGTGAAGTCAATGTTTGGTACCTGCAAGTCTGTATCATAGAGAATAAATACACGTGCATGGATATACATATAAAAGAAGACATTGCTGACAAGTGACCAAGATCGATACATCATGTGGACCTCAGCTATGTGAGTAGCTACAACTTCATCCCAAATCATGAAAACATATGATGTATATATATACACACAAAGCATGTAGCATCATCATAATTAAGGTTAGAATCTTGAGCATTGGGTTAGTCTCTAATCAATACTAATAATAAATCAACATAATCATTAGAAATATCCCAAATCATCAAGTGAGATACAAGATTCATCAAAAGTAACCTTAATAGAAGAAAATATAAATAATCACTTATATATATCCATCAAGTACATATCATATAACATCCTAACTATACTCATAAAGGTCTTGAAGGTCCTCAATACATACACAGAGATAAATACATACAAAAATGATACCTTTAGATAGTACATCTGATATTAGAATCCTCGGGTACTATCTTATGAAATTATTATAAACAAACTATAGGAATAGATCAAACAAGTATCATGAAGAACTTAAGTTGTAAGAAAAAAATGAAAGATATTACTTCATTCAAAAACACAAAAGTTATATTAGGGTTAGAGGGGTATTACAAACAACGTCTTCAACTTCTTGAAATGTTAGATGAGAAATGAATTAACTGTTGAACACATCCAAGAATATCAAAAATCATTACAAAGGAAATATAACAACAAGGTTATTGAGTGATCTTTCTCAGTTGGAGATTTGGTTCTCTATGAGAATCAGTGTAATGTGAATGCCCTACCCAAGGAAAAAGGAAAATTCAACCCTAATTGGCTTGGTCCTTTTATCATCACATAAGTTTATGGTTCTGGTGCATGTAAGATATCTAATATGGATGGTATACCACTTAAAGATCCTATAAATATTGAATGCATTTGCGTTGGTATTATGTCTAATTCATGTCTTTTTCCTTCTTTTTCTCTCTTCATGATTATTTTATTTCATTCTATTGAATTAAGTATGTGTTGATATGTCTACATTAAAGCATATGTGTTAGATAGTTAAGTAGTAGCTTCTCTATTTCATTTATTGCTTCATTCATGAAAAAAGTACACATGTTTTGTATTGGATTCATTTTTTGGTAATATTTTGATAATTTTTGGTTAGGATATTACTTAATGATATTGAATCACTTATTAATTCTCTCATGTTTTATCTTAGGATAGATTAGTGTTTATTTAATATTCTACTTATACTTGGTTAGACTACATGTTCATCTATCTACATAAATGCATTATACCATCATGATAACATTTTACTAAGAAAGTGACATGTATATCATTTTAATCCTTATAGCATTGATCTCTAAATAAATTATAATGGTATTAAAATAAGAAATATACATGCAACATAATACCATAAATTCCAAATATATAAAAAATTATAACATCATAAACATCATAGTCAAAACTATTCAAAATGTTCTCTATAAACCAAAATACAAACACAAATATATTACATGAGCCATCTGGCCCATGTAGAGAGGATGAGGGTCATGGAGTAGATGATGGCCTATGGGACCCCATTCTACATGTATAACTCCTATATGTACTCTACATCTCATGGTGTTGGATGAAAACCTTCAACTCTTATATCTCGTGTTGGGATTCTGCTAACTCATGGTCCATCCTCTCTACCATGTGCTAGAGTCGCTCTCACTCCTCTCTCCCTATTTTTAGCTCTATATGTATAGGATAAAATATGTCATTATGTCACTTAGGATCTCATTGTTATTCATAAGTAATTCGTGAGGATGATGGGATGTGTGCTCCTAGGGTCATATCTCTGACAACATGACTCCATAAATTGCGCCATCCACTAGTGCCAACTATAAAAGGTTTAAAATCATATAAATAATATATCATATCATATAAGAAGGTTCTATTATGTTTCAAATCAAAATTTTCATACCTAGATCTCCTTCTTGGTACTCAGAATCGTTAGTAGCTGGAGCCTATGGAGCTTTACCTTGAGATACTACTAGGTGTGGAATGACTACTCTCCCCTCACTCTCAGAGGTGGTCTCTCAGATACAACTCTCTATGGTCATCTCTGCAAAGGAGTGGTAGTCATCTCTACAAAGGAGTGGTATGCATCTCGTCTAGTACCTCCTCTCCTCTGTTGTCACCTCCTATGGTGCCTCCTCTGCCTAAGCTCTAGGATTCTCATCCTCCTACTCCTCATACTCCTTTTCATGGTCCTCATTCCTAGTTGTCTGTTAAGCTTCTCTATTTCATGGCCTCAGGTCTCTTGTAGGATAATCCACTGGGAATATGAGTCTCCCCCATATACATTGGTGTATCTAAGGTACTCCCTCAGTAGGACGACATCCTCTATGCTATGTGACATGACTATATCTCATCCCTCCTTTGTTGATGAGTGTGTCTCATTGGAGGTAGGTCTTGGTTGGGCCCTAGGCCTTCATGCAAAGTTCTTCCCATATACATATATGGGAACTACTCTCATAACCCCCTTTGGAAATCCAAACTACCTCCCCACTCTGTCAAAATAGAAGGGCACCATTATATAGTTGTGCCTCCCCTTCAACCACCTATCTCTCTACATGCATTGCATCTATCGATGAGTATCTATCCATCACGACATCTATATATAGGGTTTCCATATGATATCAATTTCATGCAACCAATCTATGGTGACTCTCTAATATAAAAAATAATCTACTATCATATGTTTCTCATTGGATATGTGAAGGCTCAAGGATAGGATGCACCTACCTTTATAGGAAATCTGGTTGGTCATGTACATGTAATGTGATCAAACATTCAGACCTATAACACTGTGCACATTGTTAGGCTCTTCCATTGATAGTGAACATACTTCCCTAGCTTATAACACAAATGTGCAAGCATACTCCTCCCCCATGAGAATATAGGACATTTCTCCTTCATGCTCCTCACAATATGTACTAGTGTCACAGAAAATGTAGTCCCTCTGCAGTCAGGAGTAGCTATCATAACTATGGTGCACATCATCACTTTCATCACCATGGGCACCTCATATGATGTATACAACAGTGACTCTAGAGATATCCGGTGGCTATGATCATCAGGATCAACACAAACCAAATAGTACTGCTCATATGTGGCTATCTCTACATCTGAATGTAGTGTGGCATACATCATTTTCCTACCCTGGATGGATAACCACATGATATGATAATCATCCTCTAATTTAACTATCCTCTCTCTTGTGGGTAGATTTAAGGTAGACATGTCCTCATCCCATCTTTCTATTAATGCAATCAACATGAAACTATGAAATCTCAAATATGGCAACCCATAACACCAATACAAACTAACATCTCTCAACAGTGCTATGTCTTCTGGGATTAGCTCTCCAATCTTCCCTCGTACATACAAAATAATCTTCGCTCCATAATGTTCTCACATGGTAGGTGTATGCACCCTAAAATGGTCTCCTATACTATGGGCCCCCATTCTTCAATTTATCAAATGACAAAATCAATTTATCAATTCCCGTATCAATGCTTTGCAATATTTTTAATTCAAATCAATTTCCTTGATCAAATCGTAATTAATTCAATTATTTTAATATTTCCTAAGGTTTGATCATTTCATCAATAATCTTATTTAATTAGAAGAAAATCCCTTTTTATTAAGTAAAATAATCTTATTTAATTAAAATAAAATCTCTCTTTTAATTAAATAATCTTATCTTATTTAATTAAAATCTCTCTTAATTAAATAATCTTATCTTATTTAATTAAAATCTCCCTTTTAATTAAATAAAATAATCTTATTTAATTAAGAGAAAATCCCTCTTTTAATTAAATAAATAAAATCCCCACTTAAATCCCTCTTTGTGATGAAAAAAGGAAATAAATCAAATAAAAATAAATAAAATTCTTTTTTCTCTACACATATTCCTAAGTGGCGGGATTTTCCCACTTACTTGCCTTTTAGGGATTTATCCCACATTTCTCTTGAGGATGCTTTCCTCTCCACACTTTCCTTTATAAGGGGCCCTCTCCTCATTTTAGAGATAGAGTTTTTATGTTATTGTTATGCTGCAAGTTTGGAGAACAATTTTGGAGGAGAGTTTGAGCATTTGAAGCTTGAACCATGCAACTTCTCTTCTTCTTGTCTTCTTCTCTCATGCATCCATGACAATCCATTTAGAGTAGATTGATGTTAATTTAGATTCATATTTCCTTGCAATAGATTAATCTTGCATATTTCCTTCATAGATTAATTTGCATATTTACTTTCATGCATTGTTATCATATAGATTAGTTTGATTTCATGCATTATTATCATATAGAATAGTTTTCATTCTCATTTGCAATGCATATTTGGTGATCATGGAGACTAGCATTCTTTCTCTTCCTCTTTGAATCTCTCATTTCATTGTGTACTTGCATGGGCATAACTAGGTCTAAACTGAGGGCCTTCATCACAAACCCTTGCACTCCATGAATAGGGAGCTATGAGTCACCATTTGAGACCTCATTCTTGAGCAATTTTGAATATAATGACTCATAGAAGTGTGTCAACTTTTCAGCACACATTTTTGGCACCTACCGTGGGGTGGAAAATTAATTTTGGCCTCATTTCATATTTCCTTTGATTAATCTATTTTTCATCCGTACGACTCTGCAGTGCAGTTTCACACAAAATTTCTCACTCACCCGCGCAAATTTTTGCAATACTTCAAATGATTCAGGGTATTTCATTGTGCGACTACTGATATATCCTCGCACGGACTTTGCCATTAGAGGGAACTTTTTATTTGCTATTTTTCTAATTAGCTGTCTACAAACTCGCATAAACTTTCTAGTTCCTCGTGGTCTTTTGGCATTTCTTCGTGTGGCTTGTATAGAATCTTCACGCGGCTTGCGGAGAATCTTTGCCCGGAACCTTCTGGAATTTCTTCGCGTGGCCTGCAAGGAATATTTACGTGGCCCGTAGAGAATCTTCATGCAGACTTTGACAACAGAGAGTTTAAAATTTCTAGATTTATCATGCTATTTTCTAACCACTAATATTTGTTGTTTGTTGTTTGCTTTATTTTTCTAATTTTTTATTTCTAAAATAGCTTAACATGTGGTTTGTAGGACGTTGAAAAGAAGAATCAAATAAAGAATACTAACAAATCATCTTGCAGGTTTCCTTGATCGATTGCATGCTAAACTTTGTACTCACATTTTGTTTTGTTTTATTACAATAGGAACCCACATGCAAGACTTCTAAAATGAACTTCTATTTTGGTATTTTAGGAATGAAAATGATAGGAAACTATGCTCTCACCCTTTTTGGATGATAAAAAATCTAGAGGCATTATTGTCATTTTCTTATGTGTTTGAAGTGTCTTTTAAATTGTAATCCTAAGAATTATATGAACGTATCTTCTCCCCTTGCCTTTGTGGATCTTGGGTGCAAGAGAAACTCATATAATTATTTTAGCGTGGCTACCTCCCAAGTGCTTTAATAGAGCCAGTGATAGTGGATTGCCCAATTGGTAATAGGCTAAATCCAAGCCTGTCCAAACTGGTATATAAAAAATGTCATTGTGATTAATCTAATAATGAATAGGTGTTGAATGCGTTATACTAGGAGGAAGATCTCCCTCAGTACCCTTGTGGTACATTAAAACCTACATAACGTAACTTCTGTAGGCTGGGAGGCCTCCATAACAGATCTAATCTATCATAAGTATAACCACCTGAATGGATGCCTTGACTACAAACGTTGTTTTAGTGACCAAAAACCCTCTATCTATTGGCGCGGAAGGTTAAAGACTGAATAAGCTGTCCCACATTTTCATGGCTCTTAGTAGAGAAAACGGTCCCTTGGGAAGTGATTACCCTTGGGATTCAAAGCTTGGTGTGCCTGAGAAGTGAGTGCACTATAAGGAGGAGCCCGTGCCTCCAAGATTCTAAGTTGTCCACTATGAGTAGACATGGCTGAACTTCGGTTCAAGTGGGAATTCAACAGATATTGCCCTAGCTTACCTAGGTTGTGGAGTGACTGCTCTATTTACAACAAACAATCTACTTGATGTGTCTTGCATGAGTGAAACATCAAAACAAACACCAAACATCAAGACAAACATCAAAACAATCAACAAATCTATATTCTTAAGTGTCAAACTGTCAACTTGCCCAATTTACTATCCTGACATTTTTTATTCTTCCTTGGTTGATCTAGATCAGATTAAGTCACTTACCCGCTGTTAGAAGCTTTTTTACACTTTGGATTCTTGTGTTTTGACCTCTTGAACTAGTAATCTTTGATTTCACAAGTGACCTTGCTTTGATTTGGTGAGCTAGAAACTATCCTTGTTGAGAAGATAAACCTTTAGATTCTTTGATAACACACTTGGAGAGTTTTGGTAATCTCTTGTCCATTCACTATCATACAAATTCAAATTCAATCAATATAACTTGGGTAAATCATCCTCCTGATCCATATGTGTTAGGGTATTCACCCATTTAGTGGGCACCTCTGTGGCAGTATTAGTTTACACCCCTTGCAAAATTCTATCTTATCACCTCTCTTTTGGACAAGTGAATTCCTTTACTATCCGTGTTTGGTACCAATGTTTCTTAGGGACATCCTATCACATAGTACCTTTTCTTTCATGCTAGTTACAAAAAGATATAGAGTAGATCAAGGAAAGCGACCTCAAGTAGTATTTAACCAATTACCCTTAGTTCAAACTCGCCAAAAACATAAGGGAAAAGAACCCATATTTGGTCAATCACCTAGGAACAACTCAGAAGTTTGGTTTGATTCCAAGAGTCACCTTAGTGAGTTGGGTACACCCTTAGCATCTTATCACTTAGATATGGACATGAGTTACACAATGTCTCGACAAGAGAGGGAAGACATGGATAAATGCCTTGATGACATATTTGCAAAAAACAGAGATACCATTTTGTTTGGCAGTTCCTCTCGTGACAATCAACCAACTTCACCCCTTATCTCAACTAGATATCTAGATGCACACCAACTGGCTGAGGGAGGTAATAGGAAAGCCTATCAAGATGAGAAATAACAACATAAAAAACTAATATTATAAACTTTATGACACTCGCGTAAATGAAGCATACACCAATAATTTGTTTTGACATTCAAGACCAAGTTCACCGCTCAAAACATCTTTAAGATACACGAGTGAAAGGCTTAAGAGAATTGAGCATGAAAAGAAAGCCTTCCTAGATGAACAAGATGAAAAGGAAGAGAAATTTAGACTCCTAGAGTTGGAGAGACAAACCTTGTTGGAAATAGAAAAGAAATTCCTCCAAGAGGAGGAGCAAGATAGACTCTTGGCTCAGTGACTTAATGACCAATTTAATAACATGCATTTTAGTGGTGGAAATAACTCTCCTCCATCCACTCCTCCTAAGTCTCCACAAAGTGGAAGATGTTCAAGGATGCCATCACAATATCCTAGCCCTAGAGGAAGAAGGGTTTTAAGACATGATCATTATAGGAGACGAAAACCTCCTAGGAACTCAAAACAACCTTCCCAACGTGCTCATCATGGTTCACAATATGGGGGTAGTAGCTCAAGTTTTGACCTCAGCTCCCAAGACTTCCTAAAAATGCAACAAGAACCACTCTTCCAATAGTATGTGGAGAAATATTTAGAGCAAAACAAAGACAAGTTCCTAGAGAGTTTAATAAAAAAGGGAGCTAGAGTCCCCTACAACTTTGATGTGGACAAAAATATTAAGAAGCAAGGTCCATCTCAAGAGGAGGAGATCAAACAACTTAAGAACATGATGGAAAAGATGTTAGTACCCAAGAATTCATTCTCACTTGATTAAATTTGTCCTAATCCTTTTGACAAAAGTGTTAACATAAAATACTTCCCTAGAAAGGTTGAGATCCCTCAATATGACAAGTATGATGGGAATGGAGATCCACATGATCACGTGCGCCAATTTTATACTACAAGTTTTGAGTTCCATCAAGATGAATCATACCTCATGAGATTGTTCCCAAGGAGTCTTTAAGGACATCTTCAATCCATAAGGAGATTCATTTCATAGTTGGCAGATAGAACTCAACCTTTCAACAAGAACTTACATAGAGGAGTCAAATGTGTTTGGAATGAGGATTGTCAAAAGAGCATAGATCAAATCAAGAAATACTTCGAAAATCTTCCCATTTTAATGCCTCCTATCCTAGGGAAGCCACTTATTCTATACATTTCAGTGATAGAATCTTCCTTGGGGGCATTACTAGCTCAACTTGATGAACATGGGAAAGAAAGAGAAATATACTACATTAGCCACACTCTTGTTTCATATGAGGTTAACTACACCAGCATTGAGAAAGATTGCCTTGCAATTGTGTTTGATTCCCAAAAGTTGCAACATTACATGCTTGCACACACTATACACCTCATAGGAAAAATAGATCCACTCAAGTATTTACTAGGTAAGGATTCCCTCACAGGTAGACTTGCTAAATTGATGATGATCCTTTCAGAGTTTGACATAGAGTACATTAAGTGTAAAGAAATCAAAGGACAAGCTAATGTAGATCAATTGGCTGATTTCCCAATACAAGATAATGCACCTATTCAAGTTGACTTCCTAGATGAGCACCTCATGTATATGACTGAAAGAACATGGAAGATGTTCTTTGATGGATCCTTTATGCAAAAAGGTTTAGGAGATGGTGTATTGTTTGTTTCTCCTCATGGGTACATGATTCCTAAGTCTTACAAGTTATTGTTCCCATGTACATGTTGGAGATTTGATTCTGTTCAGTTGATTGATTGTATGTTTGTCATTGATGACAACATATAATACATAGTAGTAATTCTGTATCTACTTATCAGAATGATGACATGAAGAATTGTGTGGTTAGCTACATGTTGTTGACATGTTTATTATGTTATGTTCATACACGCAGATCTAGATATGTTGTTTCAGTCAAGTTGTGTAATTCTATTATTGGCAGTTACAGTTCTGGAAGAGTATCTATTCATAGCCAATGTATGTAACGTGTTTCTTAAGTTGCACCTATCTTTAGGATATGTGTGTGTATATTCATGATTAGTTATGAGTTGATGATATTTATCTAAAGGTGCCAAAAGTGTTTCAAGAAGATTCCAAAGTTAGAGTTAATTTGGTGAGGCTGACTTAGTGAAGCATCGTGTCTATTCAGTTTATACTTGCACGGTTGTAATTATGCTTGCATGCTTAGTAGAGCTGACAATGATGTTATGAAGAGTTGTCTTATAGGTCCCATGATCTTATACTTTGAGGAAGATACTTATAGCAAGTCAATTGTGATACGCTAAGTGTGAATGATACAAAAAGTGAGAGAAGATGTACAAAGCAAAATATAAGATGTGGTTCATTCATCAAGGGTCTATGTGAAGAAAAAGTGAAAGATTGTAATAAATTGGAATTGATTAAGACAAAAGGTCTACTCTATAGTTCATCATCAGATATAGTGCATATTTATTATATAGAAGGTTGTTGCCTTCACCATTAAGCAGTGAGCTTTTGGATAGTGAGTCCACCACCCCTAAAAAGGTTATTTGTAAAAGACTCCTAACAGGGTCCAACCCTTAACCAGGTCACTATACTTATTGCATTGTAAAGTACAACTCCTAACAGGGTTGAAATATCTTCTAACATCGATTACTATAAACAAGTATAGTTCTTTGTGGGTGCTAATTCCCACCGGGGTTTTTACATTTGGTTTCCCCATAATCAAATTGTGTGTTGTGTACTGTGTTATCTGATTAATCATTTACTTTGTTGTATTTTGAAGTGAAGGAAGTAAAATTAATTAAAGTTACTGATAAATGATTCACCCCCCCTCTCAGTTATCCTTTGGGACTATTCTAACAATTAGTATCAAAGCCAAGTGCCTTGGAGAAGAAGCCTAACAGCTTAAGGTAGATCAAATGTCTTACTTTAGAAAAGAAATCCCTAAGTTTTATGGAGAAAATTATCTGGATTGGAAAAACAAAATGATAACATATCTACAGTGTGTTGGCTTTGAGATATTTGAAATTGCTACACAAGAAGTTGTAATTCCATCTCTAAAAGACCTTGCAAAGGATGATGCTACTAATAGACAAAATGAAACATTTACCAATAACGCAATTGCTAAAGAAGCCCTAATCAGCGCCTTATCTGATAGTGAATTTTTTGAGATCAAGAAAATTGACAGAGCATATACCATATGGAAGTATTTAGAAGATATGTTTGAAGGAGATATTTAAGCAAAGAATGCACACAGGAAGACATGGAAAAAGAAATACAACAGTCTTGAGATGTTACCTGAAGAGAACATTAGAGCTTACAATCAAAGGATAAATGAAGCAGTCTCTGGAATCAAAAACAATGGTGGAGAAATATCAGAAGAAGATATAATGGACAAGTTGCTAACTACTTTAACATCAAACTATGAAAACAAGATAAGCATTCTAGAGGAAACCATGCAATTCTCACAAGAATTCAAGAGAGAGAATTTGATCAGCAAAATCTCTGCATTTGAGATATCAAGATTGAAGACTGAACCTAAAAGTGAGATAGCTTTCAAAGTCTCAGTCCATGGTAAGAAATCCTTACACATCTCTAGTCATAATGAGAAAGAAGAAGTTGATGAAGAACTAGAAGAAATCATTGCTATGATTGCTAAAAGAGAAAAGAAAGGAAAAGGAAAATATGAA
>MU223417.1:1103145-1123833 GCA_018584345.1 Thuja plicata | reverse complement strand
TGACAGGTGACAAAGATAGATTTGTTCATTTAGACAAATACAAAGGTGGTATGGTTAGATTTGGAGATAACACTCCTAAACCTATCATAGGCATAGGTTCTATCACTTTGGATGGAAAGAACAAGACTGATGATATTCTATATGTTGATGGATTACATTACAAATTACTAATTGTTGGACAACTACTTGACAAAGGTTATCATTTGGAGTTCAAAGACAATAAGTGCATCATTAACAACAAGGCTAGAGACATGATTGCATCAGGCTCCAAAAAAAAAGGTAATGTTTTTCAACTCAATTCAGATGTTATTTATTTTGTTGCAAAGGTGGATGATAGTTGGTTATGGCACAAGAGACTATGTCATATCAATTTTGATAATATAGTAAAGATCAGTAATGTCAAGGTAGTTAGAGACCTACCAAGTATTGCAAGACCAGTTGACAAAATATGCAGGGAATGTGTTATGGGTAAGCATGTAAGGAGTTACTTTAGAAGCAAGCAAAACTCAATTGAAAACAAATTGGACCTAGTGCATATAGATTTGTGTGGTCCTACCCAAACAAGATCATACTATGGAGAAAGGTATTTAATTTTTTTTGTTGATGATTATTCTAGGATGATGTGGGTTGCATTCTTAAAGGAGTAGTCTGAAGCCTTTGATAAGTTTAAAATATTCAAAGCTAAGGTTGAGAATGAATCTGGACTAAAACTGAAATGTCTGAGATCAGATAGAGGAGGAGAGCTCACCTCTGATCAATTTTATGACTATTGTGAATAAAATGGAATTAAAAGATAGTTGAGTGCACCTAGAACCCCTCAGCAGAATGGGATAGTACAAAGGAGAAACACGATTATACTTGATACAACACGCACTATGATGATTGAAGGAAAAGTCACACACACATATTGGAGAGATGCATTGAATACATCAATCTATACTATCAACATAACTCAATTGAGGTGAGGCGCAGATAAGACACCCTATGAACTTTGGTTTGGTAATGTACCTACAATAAAGTATTTCAGAATCTTTGGCAGAAAGTTCTACATCAAGAGAGATGATGGCGTTGGTAAGTTTGATGCCATAAGTGATGAAGGTATTTTCCGTGGTTACTCTACAAGAAGAAAAGCATATAGATATTTCAATTTGAGATTAAAGAAGATAATTGAAAGCATGCATGTTAAGATTGATGAAAATTTTATGGTTCAAGAGAGGTACTATGAATATGCACTTATGATTGAAGATGAACCCAGGCCTAGCAGCAAAGATACTGTTATTGAAGAAATGTTTGATTGCATTGATGTCTCATGCAATGAACCTGAATCAAGCAGAGAAGAATCACAGATTATAGAAGAAGAAGTCACACCTAAGGTTCCAAAATTCACATCCAGATACCACTCTAAAGATGATATCATTGGAGATCAGAGTAGCAGTTTTTTGACCAGATCAAAAGCAAAAAGTCTAGCAATGGATGAAGAGGTATGTTTACTTTCACAAATTGAACCTTTAAGTGTTGAAGATGCTTGTAATGATTCTGATTGGAAGAATGCAATGAAAGAAGAATTAGATCAGATAATTAAAAGTGATACATGGGAATTGGTCCCTAGACCCAGTGATGAAAATGTGATTGGAACAAAGTGGGTATTTAGAAACAAGATGAATGAAGATGGTATAGTAGTTAGAAACAAAGCAAGATTGGTATGTAAAAGATATGCACAGAGAGAAGGAATAGACTACACTAATACATTTTCCCCAGTGAGAAGACTGGAAGCCATTAAATTGTTCTTGGCCTATGCAACATTCAAAGACTTTAAAGTTTATCAAATGGATGTAAAATCAGCTTTTTTGAATGGTGACTTGAAGGAAGAAGTCTGCATAGAACAGATTGAAGGATTTAATCTTTAAAATGAACCAAACATGGTATGTAGATTGAAGAAAGAACTCTATGGTCTTAAATAGGCCCTAAGAGCTTGGTATGAGAGACTTGATGGTTATCTTACCAAGATTGGATTCAAGAAACGAGCAATAGATTATAACCTATTCACAAGAGAGACACCTGATGGATTATTATTAGTTGCCATATTTGTTGATGACATTATCTTCAGAGGTAATGATAAGCTCAGTACGACATTTGCAAAAGAAATGTAGAATGAATTTAAAATGAGCATGATTGGTCCTATAAAATACTTTTTGGGACTAAATGTAAAGCAAAAAGATAAAGGTATATTCATTAATCAGTCAAAATATGTGAAGGAAATATTGAAGACCTTCCAGATGGAATACTGTAAGCCAGTATGCACTCCCATGATAATAGGAAGCAAGCTTTCAAAAGATGATGATTCCACAATAGTTGATAAGACATTGTACAAATCTATGATTGGTAAACTTATTTATCTAACTCAATCTAGACCTGACATATCTAATGCAGTTGGCACTGTTGGAAGATTTGCAGCTGAACCCAAGCATAATCACCTAATGGAAATCAAGAGGATATTCAGATATCTTAAGGGAACTATAGACTATGGTTTATGGTATCCTAAATCAGAGAATATACAACTTCATGTGTATACAGATGCAGATTGGGAAGGTTGTATTGATGACAGGAAGAGTACTTCAGGAGGAGTAGTATTTCTTGGAGCTAGGTTGGTTTCTTGGATAAGCAAGAAGCAAAACTGTATTTCTCAGTCAACAGTAGAAGCTAAATATGTTGCAGCAACACTAAAGTGTACAACCATGGTTTGGATCAAGCAGATGGTTAAAGACTTTGGTATTTAGGTTGATTATCCTATTTTTATTTACTATGATAATACTAGCACTATCAATATGTCTAAGAACCCTATGATGCACACAAAGAAAAAACACATAGAGATCAAGTACCATTTTTTAAGAGAAAAGGTTGCAGACAAAGAAGTGAAATTGGACTATGTGAGCACCAAAGAACAGTTGGCAAATATTTTCACAAATCCCTTATCAAAGGATACTTTTGAGTATCTTAGGGAAAAGTTGGGAGTAATTCCCTCTCCTGAGTCTGTTTAGAAGAAGCAGCAAGAACATTAGTCATTAAGTGATTGATGAATGGTTGACTACTCTACTTCTGGATTAGTACATGTGCCTAAATATCTATGGCACCCTTTTCCATTTATGTCAAAGGGGGAGTATATACTAAGGGGGAGCATATACTCTGGAGGAGTATATACATGGAACAAAAATACAATGAGAGGAACTATAGTAGTATAGAGAAATCTTTGATGAGGATATTGAGAAGATTGTAAAAGAAAGAGGAAACCATGAACAGAAGATGTTTTTGATATCATATGTTGCCATCAATGTCAAAGAGGGAGATTGTTGGAGATTTGATTATGTTCAGTTGATTGATTGTATGTTTGTCATTGATGACAACATATAATACACAGTAGTAATTCTATATGTACTTATCAAAGTGATGACATGAATACTTGTGTGGTTAGCTACATGTTGTTGACATGTTTATTATGTTATTTTCATACACACAGATCCAGATATGATGTTTCAGTCAAGCTGTGTAATTCTGTTATTGGCAGTTACAGTTCTGGAAGAGTATCTATTCAGAGCCAATGTATGTAACATGTTTCTTGAGTTGCACCTATCTTCAATATATGCATGTGTATATTAATGATTAGTTATGAGTTGATGATAGTTATCTAAAGGTGCCAAACGTGTTTCAAGAAGATTGCAAAGTTAGAGTTAATTTGGTGAGGCCGACTTAGTGAAGTGTCTCATCTATTCAGTTTATACTTGCACGATTGTAATTATGCTTGCATGCTTAGTAGAGTCAACAAGGATGTTATGAAGAGTTATCTTACAGGTCCCATGATCTCATACTTTGAGGAAGATACTTATAGAAAGTCAATTGTGATACACTATGTGAATGATACGAAAAGTGAGAGAAGATGTACAAAGCGAAATATAAGATGTGGTTCATTCATCAAGGGTCTATGTGAAGAAGAAGTGAAAGATTGTAATACACTAGAATTGATCAAGACAACAGGTCTACTCTATAGTTCATCATCAAATATAGTGCATATCTGTTATACAGAAGGTTGTAGCCTTCACCATTAAGCAGTGAGCTTTTGGACAGTGTGTCCACCACTTCTAATAGGGTTATTTGTAAAAGACTCCTAAAAGGGTCTGACCCTTAACCAAGTCACTATACTTATTGCATTGTAAATTACAACTCCTAATAGGGTTGAAATATCTTCTAACAGGGATTACTATAAATAAGTATAGTTCATTGTGGTTGCTAATTCCCACCGGGGTTTTTACCATTTGGTTTCCCCATAATCAAATTGTGTGTTGTGTACTGTGTTATCTGATTCAACATTTACTTTGTTGTATTCTGAAGTGAAGGAAGGAAAAAAAATTAAAGTTATTGATAACTAATTCACCCCCTCTCAGTTATCCTTTGGGACTATTCTAACAATACAAACAATGTTTCTAAATATGAAGCTTTAACAAATGGACTTAAGATGGCCATAGAATGGAGAATCAAAAAGTTACACATCTATGGGGATTCACAGCTAATAATAAACCAAGTTAATGATGAATATCAAACAAAAAATGAGAAACTAGTACCTTACAAGAAGATGGTTGATTCCTTGAAATGATACTTCACATTTTTCATGTTTCAACAAATCCCTAGAGCAGAAAACAAAGCATCTGACACTATGGATACACTTGCTTCACTCCTTCAGTTAGAGAAACATGAATCTAGATTTGAATTCCTGGTGGAAGAGCTACATCACTCTATCTATGAATCCCAAGAAAGTCATGTAATTTGTACTCTTGTTGGTCATGAGTTATCCCATTATGTTGCCATTTACTCATACCTTCATGATGACATTATACCTAAAAACTTTAACCAATCTAAATGCAGAAACCTCACCCAAAATGCCTCTCGCCATTCCCTTATCTCTGGTGATTTGTATAGGAGGGGTCTATATGGAACACTTCTTAGATTCTTATAAAAGGAAGAATCCAACCAAGCGTTAGTTGACATCCATGAGGGCATCTGTGGGGGATATTCCAATGGTCTTTCCATGGCCTGAAGGTTGCTTAGGGCAGGTTACTATTGGCCTACAATGTAGATTGATGTAGTATCTTTTGCAAAGTCATGTGAAAAGTGTCAGAAACATGGAAACTTGATACATGCTCCAGGAAGGGAGCTCATTCCTTCTATATCTCATTGGCCATTTCAGTGCTAGGCCTTTGACCTTGTTGGGAAGATCCATCTTAATTCATCAGGTGGACACAAGTTTATTATCACTGCTACTAATTACTTCACTAAATGGGTAGAAGTTGGTCCCACTTTATGTTTCCTTAGGCAAGACAATCTCTCTATTCATTCTAAACCATATCATTTGTCTATATGGAGTGCCTTCCAAGATTATCACTGACAACAGAGGCCAGTTCAAAAATAAGGACCTTAAACAACTCTGCAAGAAATTCAAGATTAAACAACATTGGTCCTCCATTTACTTCTCACAAGGAAATGGTCAAGAAGAGGCATTAAAAAAAACCATTCTTAAAAGCCTACATAGAACAGTCTGTAAGAATGGTAGAGATTGGCACTTATAGATAAATCCAGCTTTGTGGGCCTATAGAATGAGTATTTGTACTCCTATTGGGGCTACTCCTTTTTCCCTTGCATATGGCACTGAAGCAGTGTTACCTTTGGAGGTTGAGATTCCTTTACTTAGAGTTTCCCTCAAAGGCCTAGTTATAGATGAAGACTACCGCGCCATGAGACTTCAAGAGTTAGAACTTCTAGATGAAAAATGTCAAGCATCATTTGACCATATGAGGGTTTATCAAAAGCGCATGTCCAAAACCTTCAACAAAAAGGTTTTCCCTAGATAATTCCAAGTGGGAAATCTTGTCCTACGTGAAAATCCTAAGAATCAACAACATAGAGATCAAAAGGGAAAATTTGAACCTAATTGGCTTGGACCTTACATTATCACAACAAATTTTGGGTCAGGTTCTTATTTACTATCTACGACAGAGAGAGAGAGAGAGAAGCTCCCTGATCCTATCAATGTCTTGCACTTGAAGAAGTTCTATCCATGATTCCCATTTTGTCTGGGGGCACCCTTTGTACATACTTGTTGATCCTAAAAAATCCAAAAAAATGATATATTGTCAAAAATTCTAAAAATTCTAAAATGTCCTAAAAAAGGATCATCTTAGTGAAAACCTAGCAATAGGCGCTTTGATGTATCTCCAAAAAAGTCAAAAAATTAATTAAAAAATTCAAAAAAATAGAAAAAATGCCTTGGTGAAAACCTGGAAACAGGCGCCTTGGTAGAAAAAAATTGTAATCCAAGTGGTGAAAACCTAGAAATGGGTGCTACTTGAGGCCTTTGCACCCCTATTTCTTAGTGTGTTTCCTCGACTCTTAGCCTTTCTCCATCATGCCTTGTCCTTGTTGCCTTGGTCTGGAAATGGTCTTTATCTTTTTCTAAGGGGCATAACCGCGTTAGCTTTGGTCTCTTGGATGCGTTAGTCTTTAGGACATCTTACAAATGGTATTTTTCAACACCACCCCCACTATGTTTTTCAACACAACCCCTGACATCGAGTGTTTTTCAACACTTATTAGTTTGGTCTTACCCAGTTTTGTCATGTGATTTTATGTGCTTGCAAGAATTTGATCCTTATCCTTGAAACTCAGTATCAATTAACACACTTAAATTTTTAAACACAACACTAAATGCTTGAGCTATGACATGATCATTTCTTTGTGTGCTGACTGTTATTGATTTTCATTAAGTGTCCTTGTCTAATAAGTCTCTCCGGGATGCATAGCTAGAGGACTTGGGGCATGGGGAATGTTTTTTCTTGCTTTTTTCTTATGGGCGTGCTCTTGAAACTCTAGAGTGTCTCTTGTTGTCCCCTTGAAACACTTAAGAGATTTGAGGCATCATCCTTGAATAATTTTGCACAACCATTCTTATGGTCATCCTAGCATCTATGCCTTGATGCAAGCATGGTTTTGCTACATTAATTTGGGTAAGCTAACATCAAAGTCATCTTGAACTTTATGTCTTTGATTCTTATGTTAGAATCTTTCCACATTCCAATCCAATATAAATCACATTCATATCTTCATAGTTGTACTTGTGACTAGTGATGATTGTGTGATTTTCTGATGTCCGTTAATAATGGCCTAATGATGACAATAAGTCCCTTAACATTCTCTAATGAATGATGAACACAAAATCCTATGTTACAGTTTCTCTATTGTAAGTACACCTTTGCATTTTCACGTAGCTTGCATTGTTAGACTTCATCTTAGTTTTCATTTTAGGCTACATTATGAGTTTGAGAGGGTTTCCTTCATCTTTCTTGTGGACTTTTAATCAACTGTGGTCATGTTTGATCTTCATTTTCTTATCTTCTTTCATGATCTCAATCAAAATATTCCATCTTAAATAGTTGATTGATTATGGGGAAAATTCTCTTTCTTCTCTCCATTTATTTCCACCTCTTCCAAACTTCTATCTTCCATTCATTTTCACCCCACTTCTTTTCTTCTAATTCAACCTTGGGGCATAATATTTCATGCTTGATGATCTACCTTGGTTTTGTGATCCTTATATCTTTCATCTTACATCAAGAACCTTATCTTTAGTTCGATTTGATCAAATTTATCAATTTGTTGTTTCTCCTCTATCTCATTTTGATTTCGATCACGAGGGGGCAGTACCTATCAAAATTCAATCCTTGATTCAGCTTTATCAATCCTATCAATTTCTCTACTTGGGGAAACCTTGCTTGAGATTATTATCTTGGACATGTCAATTACCTATTTATAGGGGTGTTGACTTTGTCTTTTTCAATCAGCTTATCTTTGTCTTGATGTGTTCCTGTCCGTCGATCACACGTCTGGGTTGTTTTGTGATCCCAAATCGATCTCACACTTCAACTGCATTCTTTGACTACATGTATTCCCATAAAGATCACACATTAGTAAAAGAGGGGCAAATGTATGCACCCTAAAATGGTCTCCTAAACTACGGGCCCCCATTCTTCAATTTATCAAATGACAAAATCAATTTATCAATTCCCGAATCAATGCTTTGCAGTATTTTCAATTCAAAACAATTTCCTTGATCAAATCGTAATGAATTCAATTATTTCAATATTTCCTAAGGTTTGATCATTTCATCAATAATCTTATTTAAAAGAAAATCCCTTTTTATTAAGTAAAATAATCTTATTTAATTAAAAGAAAATCTCTCTTTTAATTAAATAATCTTATCTTATTTGATTAAAATCTCTCTTAATTAAATAATGTTATCTTATTTAATTAAAATATCCCTTTTAATTAAATAAAATAATCTTATTTAATTAAAATAAAATCCCTCTTTTAATTAAATAAATAAAATCCCCACTTAAATCCCTCTTTGTGATGAAAAAAGGAAATAAATCAAATAAAAATAAATAAAATTCCTTTTTCTCTACACATATTCCTAAGTGGTGGGCTTTTCCCACTTACTAGCCTTTTAGGGATTTATCCCACATTGCTCTTGAGGATGCTTTCCTCTCCAAACTTTCCTTTATAAGGAGCCCTCTCCTCATTTTAGAGTTAGAGTTTTTATGTTATTGTTATGCTGCAAGTTTGGAGAGCAATTTTGGAGGAGATTTTGAGCATTTGAAGCTTGAACCATGCAACTTCTCTTCTTCTTGTCTTCTACTCTCATGCATCCATGGCAATCTATTTAGAGTAGATTGATGTTAATTTAGATTCATATTTCCTTTCAATAGATTAATCTTGCATATTTCCTTCATAGATTAATTTTTATATTTAATTCCATGCATTGTTATCATATAGATTAGTTTGCTTTCATGCATTGTTATCATATAGAATAGTTTTCATTCTCATTTGCAATGCATATTTGGTGATCATGGAGACTAGCATTCTTTCTCTTTCTCTTTTAATCTCTCATTTCATGGTGTACTTGCATGGGAATAACTAGGTCTAAACTGAGGGCCTTCATCACAAACCCTTGTACTCCATGTATAGGGAGCTATGAGTCACCATTTGAGACCTCATTCTTGAGAAATCTTGAATATAATGACTCATAGAAGTGTGTCAACTTATTAGCACATAGTAGGACGTTCCTGCAATCATCGAGTAACAAAATAACATTAGAACATATAGAAAATATCACAGTCCAGATACATATTTTTTTTTTTGAAAATTTTACCTCCTGGTATAGGTCGAGATTCTAGGTATAGGTTGAGATTATGGGTACAGGTCTAGATTCTGGGTACAGGTCAAGATTCTGTGTATAGGTTGACTTTCTAGGTACAGGTTGAGTTTGGGGTATAGGTTAACTTTTTGGGTATATAGTGGCTTGAAAGGTGTAGATTGTTTGGTCAACCCTAGTCTACATACTACTCTACTTTCCTATCGAATATAGAAGTGAAAATTCAAAGCAAAAAGTCAAAAATGTGAATCAAGGCTTACCTCATCAAGGTGTGTCTCATCCTCCATTGTGCAACACAACTTCTCAATCTGTGTAGGCTACACTGACTTCCTTCTCGACACCATCTCTCCTCTTCACATGAAAAAAAAAAGGTAATAATGAAAATGACATTTTCAAAAAGGAAATATTCATATTTAAGTTATTTAATTTTAGGTTACTTTTCACATTCCATTTATAAACCCTATTAGGTCAATTAATACATGTATTCATTCAATCAGTCATAACTTGAGCTAGAAAGCTCTAATTTCCACATCGTTTGTTGTGCTAGAATTGTGACTCAATTTCCTAGTCATCCAAATAATTTTTAGAATTTTTCTAGTCCATATCAAACCATTTTTATAAGTATTTGTCAACATTATTTGCATTTATAATTCACAGTGGTATATATGGTTCCCTATTTCACCTTCCTATTAGCAAGCCGAAATAAGGGGGTCATATGGTTACCCACAAATTTCATCATTCATGCAGTAAGCTCTAGGTGATTTATGGTTTTTTCAATAACTTATGGTTTTTTAGATTGTGGTTCTTAACATTTTCCTTCAGGAATTGCGCACTGGAGGCTTTGGCATATCCTTTTCAATTTACTAACTTGTACTTTAGCTTGCATATGCACATAGTGTCATATCTTGCTAAAGTGGGGGATAAATGTATCATTGTAAATTTTAAGCACCTAACTGGTCTATAATTTTATGATTATTTAGAACCCACCTTAGTGTTTTCTCATTATAGATTGCATATTAGGACTTCATAATTGCACTTAATGCATATCTAAATTTAAATATAAGTAATCTCATATCTTCAAACTTGCCCAAAATTGAGGTAGCCCCTTATTTATAAGTGTACTCCTCTATTTCTCCACTAATCACACAATTCATTTCACCTCCTAGGCCCTACTTGACATTTTGTGGCCTCAGAATGCTATCTTGATATCATATTGAGTTGTATGTATGAATCTAACATACACTAATTGTTTGGGACCCACAGACCAAATTCTGGTCTGTTTAGGGTGGGACAGGTCACCATTGGTGATATGTCCCCTGGGTATTGAGCCCATATTTGGGCTAGGGTCCTATCTTGAGGTTTTTGCAAAGACTTTAGATCTATGGTCGGCCTGCTCAACTCAGTCTCTCGATTTTATATAAAAGCAACCCTCACACTTAATTTTTGCATGATGAAAAGAAATTGCAAGGTTGTAGCCCTGATTTTAAGACATCCCATGAAGTGAGGAATTTAAAATCAAGGCTACAAAAATATTCTATCAAGAATCTACATTCATTATCATGTATTTTTCAAGAATTCAAACATCATTTTAACATCACGAAGACACAAATTGATTGTGATAATGAATAGGAGATCACTGAATGGTGATTGGCTTGTACTCTTCCTTCTAGGATTGGGTATGGTTTCATGTTATCTTCAGATATATAAATTTGTGCTTTATATTTAGACATTTACATTTTAGATCATTGTTTATTTACATGCCTTCAATCACACATTGATTGCATCATCATAGTAGGGTTTTACTCTATCATACATAGGGTAGATATAGTTATCTATTTACACATCATTTCTCATAGAAATTTATACATACTCTAGATTCACAAGCATTACACATTACTTCTATTATATTGGCTATTCGTGGAGGTGGGAATCACCAAAATAGGGGGTTGACTAAGGAAAACCCCTATATAGCCACACACACACACAAAACCCCAAATTTGAAAGTACAAAAGGCTTTAGATGATCCTATCATATTAGAAAAAACTTCTCAAGACATAGACATATAGTCTGCAACCTCTTCCGATAGAAAATCTATGGTATAGGTTTCCATTGGCAGTTACAGGTCATTTTAGGCTTCTGATAGTCAGAAGATTAGATATGAAATTTCATCTCCCAATTCAATTTCTTGGTGAATTCAACCCTTGTTCTTTTCTCTTAGTTATTAGCTCCTTAACTAAATTAGATCATATTCATATTTCATTAAGAATTGGTAATTTACTGGCATATCAATTTGATTCTCCTTCAACTTTAGCAACAAAGAAATAGAAACCCTAGGAAGCGTAAATATTGCATTAGCACCCTTACCACTTGGTTGTGCTAATCTGATTTTATTTTGGGGATTTTTGTATTCCAATGTGTGTTATAAAATGGTAAATACCCTCCTCTATGTTTTCTACCATTTCATACTTCACAATGTCAAACTTATTGGAAGGATGAAGTGTTGGTGGCAAGATGGAAGGATGAAGTATTGATGACTTTTTGGAAGGTCGAAGTATTAGTGATAGACATGTTGGTACTTTGGTTGTGATAGGTTTGGATGTATTAAGACTAGTTAGTTTGACATGGATTATAAGAATTGTAGTGGAAGGTACTTTTGGTGGATATAACTCTTACACTAGTAGTCTCATTGGTCTAAAAGATGCTCATCTAATATACAAGATTTTATTTGTGTTCCTAATATTATTGTGGTGTTGATAGAATGTATGTTTATATCTGGTGATCATGTTTTTAAGTTCCTTTATATGGTATAGTTATATGATGATGATGTTATTGATGTATATATGTTGTTAAGAATATTTACTACTTGTCGAGTGGTGCTCAGTTTGGATGGTGTTAGTAGATTTTCTGTTATACCATCCTAAATTTTAAGAACCTATGATTAGATCCTCAATTTAGCATGTATGGGTTCCCACGTTGATTTCACACTCTCCTAATACTCATTAGACCTTTAATTTAATATTATAAGTCCTATGTTAATTTGAAGTCACAAAATATTGATGTGAGCCCTTATTTTTGGGTGTGCTCCTTTTTTATTTCTCTAATTCACTCATTTATTAGCTTGCATGGGCCCTATATTACCATTTTGTGGCGTTTTTCTTCTTCCCGACCTCAAAATTGGTTGTGCCTAAAAATTTGGCATCCCCTAGTCATTTAGGACTCTTGGTTTAAATTTGAGCCCTGATTAGTGGGTATAGAACTCCTTGGGTTTTCTATACCTCGGGTTTTGGGCTGAGATTTGAATTGGGGGCCCATCTTGGTAATTTAGTGGGGTATTTGTATTTTTGGTCAACCCTCTCAAGATTTAACCCTGGAAATATTCTGAGAGGTATATAAGAACCCTGTCTCTCCTCATTTTGGGATCAAGTTCATAAGGAAATAATGACATCTAATCTCAAGCATCCATGTCCATTATCACACAATCAAGTTCAAGGTTTATAGGCAAGCATCCAAGCATTCAATATCTAGAATTATTCTCAATAATTCAAGGTGTTCTTCTCCATGGCTCAAGCATCTTTCCCTCATTGAAGGCCAAGAAAAGGAGTTAACCATCAAGGAAGAATACTCTCTCTCTCTCTCTCTCACACAATTATTATGAGAAACTACAACATCCATTACAAGGTTTTGTCTTACATGATTTTCTTTTGGGTTTTTGTATTAATTCAAAGATATTACATCAATATATTTTATCACATTAAAAGAAGAATTTGCATTGCCAAGGTATGATATACTTTATTTTTTTAGATATAGTCTTTGCTATATGATAAAAACACTTTCATTTACATTATTTTATTTCAAGGTTGATTCCATATAGGGGTTTGACTGAGGAAAACCCCTCTATACAACCTTCTTCCTTACTTTTTATCTCCAAGAATAGGTGGATAACCTAACAAAATACATATGGGAATTACAGGATCCGACAAATAATCCAAAAAAGTTTTAGACAAAGTTGAAGGGTATATTGCGAGCAAGGCATTCTATACCCTCCAAATCAGCTTCAGATTGAAGCCACATATCAATACTTCTATTTAGTTTCTATTTTAGGTCACTGTAGGTTCTTGTCATATTTTTGTTTGTCTATTCCAAGTGAAATTTGTCATTTAAGATTATTTATCCTTCTATATTTCATCACCCTATCATATTCCTCTAAATCAACCCATCCTAATCATTATAAAAAAAGATCATTCCATTCACGTAGCACTTAAGTCTTTCTTGAGCCTATTGGGTCATCTTCCTTTCTATTATACATTAGGAAAAGGTGGACAAAATCCCCCTTGTGCCTTGTTTCCCTTTTTCTACAGTACATTTTGGTGAAGCCGACTCATAGAATTTTCACATCTGATTTGGTGTTTAGGTCATATTTGTATGCATTGCATGCATTCATTTGTAGAAAAAAGGACATAATTTTTTTGTATTGTTTTCTCTCATTTCAAACATTTAGAGGCCTAGTCCATTCTTGAAAATTTCATTTCCATGTTTCAAAATACTCTCTCTCTCTCTCTCTCTCTCTGTGTGTTTATATATATATATATATATATATATATATATATATATATATATATATATAAATGAAGCCTGAATCAGTGGTTATCCTTCTAAGATGTACCCCATTTATGAGGATAAATATGGAGCAAAAGGAGGATATTATAAATACCTTTCTTAATATCACCTTACCTTCATTAAATTACATCCCTTTTAGAGATGAAGAATTGATGGAAATCCCTAATACTCAATCTAAATGACATCTTTCTCATGTTGTTACCTTGGAAGAAGAGGATAATATCATTAACACTTTCCTTGATGCTTACCCTTCTAGAGATAAAATATTGAATAACCAAGAGCCTAATCAAGTTAATGTTGTCCATACTTTGGGTATTAAAAAGACTAAGGTTGTTGTCCACCTTCATTAAGATACCCCTACACCTCAAAATAAACCAATGATTATGGTGAAAGGTGTTAGAGTAAAAGGTATTTTCACTTTGTGAGCAGTGAAATTAGTTATAAAAAGGAATACAAAAGATTAATTAAGCATTCAATAACTAATAAATCAAAACTACACTCAAGATTGGACTAAAACATAATTTGAAACCCAAATGAAACCTAAGGAGTGCAAACCTCCTTAAAAATCAATCAAACTCCATTTGATCTTTGGATGTGTCCATTGATGTGGATTTGTGCTCGATGATGCATGCTCCAAGCTTCAAGATGTGGTCTCAAAATTGCATTATAACTCTGAATGGAAAGTGGATATATTTTGTGAAGGGAAGGGGCTACTTATATAGGAAAATAGACTCAAAATAAGTGGCCAGGATGCAAACCTGAAGAGGGGCTTAGATGAATTTGAAGGAGAGCACATGGATTGTACTTCTTTAAATGCCTCCCATTGTGACATGTGTCACAAGGAGAGAGGGTGTGAGGGGATGAGGAATGTGACTATTTTGGTCCATGTGCAAAGGGATAAGAGAAGACTCTTAGGGATAGGGTGAGTAATGAGGGTTGTAAGAGCATTAATGGGTATGTGTAAGAGCAGTAAAGAGCATTCAAAAGGGTCTTAATGAGGTATGGGTGAGGGTGTAAGAGATGGCTTGAGAAGTTTGACTTTGGGATTGGAGTTGAATTCATAATCCTTGGATTAGGAATGTGACAAGATTAGGAGGAGATTAGGATTAGGGTTAGAGGTTAAGAGGGGTGATTAGGGAGATGGTGATGGGAGGAGATAGAATGAGTGGAGGGGTTAATTAGATGATTAAGTTTAATTAGCTAATGAGGAAGGGTTATCATGTGTGAAGGGGTTGGGTTGAGTTAGAACTCAGGGTTAGGTGGTTGGGATTGGTTAGGTTAGGGGTTGAGGTTATGATTCCATGTGCTTAAATAGAATAGAATTAACTATTTAAATCACAAGTGGAGGAAAAGAGGATAATATGAATTAAGTTAAATGAATAAATATTATTCATTTTAACTTAATAGGGGAAAAGTGGATTTGATTAATTATTAGGCTATTGGTTGTCATTCAATAATTAATCAGACTATAGCTTAATTAGATGTATTAATCAGGCTAGTAGGATAACATAGATCAATTAGGTAATGATTGATTACTTAGTTGATAATGTCCTAGAAGGCACTAAATGTGATTAGATATTTTAATCAGATTTAGGTGTCTACACACTTATTAATTAAATCATTATTGATTTAATTATTCAATCAACTTTTTATCTCAAGTTTATTATAGCTAAACTTTAGGCATATAATAATTAATTCTTTATTAATTATTATCATGCAACCTAGGTTTCTCCAGCTTCTAGGTTTCGATATCCTTTATAAGGATTGATCTCTTTGTAATTATTTATTATTTTTTAATTCCCTCTATTCTCTCTTTGAATGAATATTTCATCTTTCAGATCATTATGAGTTGTGTCTCCATTATTTGATTTTTTGATAGGTTATTTTGCATACAATGGATCTTGGCGATTGAATTCTTTGAATTCTAACACAAGGTTCTCAACAACCCGATTATAATGTGGTTTTTCACACATATAACAAAAGAAACAATAGACAACCTGTTAGAAAATATAAATAAAGTAAATTTGATTTAGGAAAGAATCTAAGAGAGAGAGAAAATGTTTACCATAAATGAAAAGATGATCCAAGAACAATCACCAAGAAGCTCAAGAACAACACTAAGACAATGTTTTTGAAAGGGGAAAAACTAAGAAAAACCCATTGTGCTTATAAAATGAATGAGGAAAGAATCCAAAGAAGAAGAGAGAGATGGAGCAAGAATATCATTACAACATTGTGAGAATGAGAATGAAAAAGAGAGAAGAAGAGAGAAGAACTACTCCATGAGAACCAAATTGTGAGAACCAACTGTAAGAAGTGAGAGAGAAACGCCTCTTAAGTAGAGATGAGTGAAGGAGTTTGCATGTAACTCCCATATCCTATGAGTGACACATTCACATTAGGTGTGTGCCATGTGTAGGAATCCTCTTAAGGAGGAATATCTAATTTCCTTATTAAAGGAATTACAAAAATGTGACACGTCCTCCTACTTGGATTAGAGGACAAATAAAAATTAGAATACCTTAGTTTATCCTTTAATTAGAAATATCACCAAGGAAAGATTAAATTCTAACACCCCCCTTTAATATTTACTTGGGGAGTTTACAACAAAGGAATCAAACCCAAATTTTTACAATGAGAATGAAATGTCTCTTTACAAAATCTGCAACTTGATCTTCAATATAAGGAAGGGATTTGATTGTCTTGATTCAAGTCTTGAAGTAGTCATCTTGAAGTGATAGGACATGTGAAGAGGAAGTGATTCCATAAGTGGGCCTTGAAGATTCACCTGAAACAAAGAAATATAGAAACACAAAACACAAACCAAGGAAAATATCCACAAGAAGAATTTCATCTAACATTCAAGTTAGTGTAACTTTGAAACTTTTACCTCAGAAAATATCTTTAAGGAAATGTATGAGATTTCATAAAAAATTAAAAGAGATACTCATGAAACCAAGATAAACCAAAATATAAAAGTGATATAAATATCATCCATCCTCTCATCTCAAACTAAGCATACTAATGCATAAATGACAACACACAAGACCAACTAAAGCGACCCGCATTATCATTGCATCAATCGCATGGATATAGATAGTCCATTAATAAGTCATATAAGTGAATGGGTGATCAAGCCACCACCTGCATGGCTCACAATTGAAGCAATAAAGAATGCATGACATAATCACAATAGTAGAAGATGAATATAAGTATGAGAGAGACAAAGATAAATAAGTGGAACATGTTACTCAAACACCAACTCAAGCTAAGAACTGATATGTCAAACATGAATACAACCATGTACCAAGTAATGAACCATTAAGGAGATAAAAATTTAAACCAATATAATGAGAAACTTTAACAATTTGATCTTTCCATCTTTTCATAAGAAGTAAATCCAAAAAATTGAAAAGAAACTAATGTCATATGCTTAAAATAATGGAACTAAGGATTATGAGGAAAAAAGACATATTACATGCCAAATATATATGAGAAATACAATAAAATTTCAAGAAGTATTTCAAGAGAAACATCCTCACCATGAGAGAAATAAGCAATGGAACAAGTTGATCAACATCAACTGAAGTAAGTGCAAACTATTTCCACTTACAAGATTGAGCAAGTTGATAAACATCAACTGAAGTAAGTGCACTAAATGTCACTTAAAAAATGGAATAAGTTGATAAACATCAACTGAGTAAGTGAAACCCAATGCAAATTACAGATGGAACAAGTTGATAAACATCAACTGAGTAAGTGAAACTCAGTGCAACTTACAGATGGAACAAGTTGATAAACATCAAATGAGTAAGAGCAACCCAGTATAACTTACAGATGGAACAAGTTGATAAACACCAACTGAGTAAGAGAAACCCAGTGCAACTTACAGATGGAACAAGTTGATAAACATCAACTGAGTAAGTGCAACCCAGTGCAACTTATAGATGGAACAAGTTGAGCCCATAAAATATGCAACTAAGTGAATAACAATAGATCATATAAAAATTATAGAAATTATTTCTAAATAATGAGATGAATTCACTAGAGGGCAATGTTGTATGATAATAATTGAACAAACTATAATTTAACATCATCAATGACTTTAAGAGCTTTGAATCAATCATATATTACTTTGCTTACTTTTTTATATAAAAAAAGACACAATTGAAAAGCATGAACAAAAGGCTAGTAGAAAAATAATGTTTACCCCCAATGTGTTTAATGAACAAAATCTCCTTTCCTATAGGAATAATAATCGAAATGAAGGTTAGAAACCCAATGATCAAATTTTTTTTAAAAAAATTTAAATTTGAGATTAGGATAGACATAATTAATGATCAAATTAATTTAAATGAGACAAATTACAATGAATAAATATTGATCAAGATCAAGAAATATAAATTTAACATTAAACTAACTTACAATTGAATGGTTAAACAAATATTTGAAAAAAAAAATTAATTTAAATGGAGGAACAAATTTTAATTGCAATGAAATAATGAACCAGCAATAGAATTTGGTCAGAATTGATATAAATAACTTAGGAATGAAACAATTTGAGGTAAAATAAAGCAAGAAAATGTATTGATGTTTAAATTTTTTTATGAAATTAAAGATTTGACCAAATTAAAAAAAATTAATAAGAGTCAAAGATTGTTCAAACTTAGCTAAAAATGGATAAGTCAGAAATGATTAAATGCAGAGAAGTTGCAGAAAGTCATAATAATGAAACTGAAAAAAAGCCTTAGGAAGAACACTATATTCAGAAAAGAATATTAATCAAAGCTATTTTAGAATATTAATCCATAACTATTGCACTTTCAGTAAGAAACATTTGATTGCATAAATAAAAACAACCTCAGAGAAGGTAGCGATGAATCTTGAACACTAAAAAGAGAAGGTACCTACAGAAATGATAAATAGACCAGGCTGCGCAAAGATAAAAATGTTAGAATGCTGCTCCTTCTACTCAAGTTAGATAAAAATGTTATAATAACCTCAAAGAATGAAATTGAAATTGCGTGGAACTAGAAGTTAAAGATCTTGCTGGTTTGAAGCTGCGCTAAATGATATAACAACAATATATAAGCTGCACAAACCAAAAGTAGAGATGAAGTTGCGTGTCAAGCAAGAGGGAGAAGCCAAGCTGCAATGGAAGGCAGGGAGAAGAGTTTGAGAAGCTACACTAGAAAGGGGGTTCAAACTTATTCCTACGCTAAGGGAATAGAAATCAAAGCTATACTGTGTAATGAGATAATGAAAGGTATGCCGCACAATGAATTGTAAAATCTATAAAGGAGAGAGGCAACTCCAAAAGCTGCACAAAGATGTAAATGCTCAAAGATAAAATGTAGACCAATGAATATATGGGTTGCACAATGTAAGAATATAGTCTACGCAAAGAGAAGAATGAGCTGATTATGAAATTAATAATGGGCTGCGCTGAATGGAGCAATGTTGCACAAGGAAGGAAATACAGTGAGCTCAGAGATGCATTCACTATTCTCTTTTTAACAAAGAGATCAATATTCTTTGTTTCCTTTTTATGTTTACTTTAATGGATATAACTGTATTTCTCAAAAGAAGAGATTAGCGCAAGGTAACCAAGGAATGTTGCAATGAAATTTTATAATGAATACTGCGATGAATACTGTGCTGAAGGAGGTTTGAATAATATTGCACTGAAACTTTATGAATAAATTTGTGCTGAAGGAAATGCTAATGCTACCCAGTGAATAATGTGTTGGTACTCCTAAATTTGGAACAAATTTGGAGTGACCATGTAAAATTTTTCAGATAAGCAATGTCAGTACCTTCAAAAAATTTGTGTGAGAAGGCTTAGTTGGAGTACTTGTAAAAGGTGCCCGGATGATTTTTATGAGATACAAATTTGGGAGAGGCTTTAATGCCTTTCATTTGATGTATGCAGTGGGTCCCAGCTCCTGAGTTTCAGTTTTGACATGTTTAGACAATAGTCATTTTGAGAGGGTCACCCACTTCTGCATCTTTGCTAAATGTCAATTTGCTGTCCGGAGCCTACTTTGTCTCTGAGTATCTTACACCCTGTTGAGTTTCATAGTTCGCCACTTTTGGAATGCTTAGCATGCATATCGGAGAGCTTATATTTTAAACCTCAGGTCATTCCAAATCCGTTTGATAAGCTTTCATATTTCCCAAAGTTGGGTGTTCATGAACTGTCTGCATTTTTGTCCTACCTTGAAATCTGAATAAGCCCAGTTTGACATGTTATAACTTTTGACCAGTGCATCCAATTGAGAAAATTCCTTTTGCATTGTGTTCCATTGGTCACACACTCCATATGTTCCATTCTGCAGATCTTTATGAAGTCAGATGATAAGTTTTCATGACCCATTCCAGCAGTGATTAATTCTGATTTCCTGTGTTTTCAAATGCAGAATTCCTAAGTGACCCACTTTGAGCTTTTGAAAGTCTATACCCGGGTGAACATTTTGGATAATTGGCTTGTCCCTCGCGTTGAAAACATAGGAGTGTACCTACCTGAAGATTTACAGACTCCTACCAATCCATTTGTCCACATTGCCAGAGCCTTTCCGTGTCAAATTTATTAAGTTTCACTAAGTGCATAATCCAGAATTAAGTGGCATACTTTGTCCTTTCCCCATTTTGCACCCAGTGCGAGGTCAGACATAATTGAATATGGATTTGAATTATAGACCTAGGAATGAACTCCTCTGAAGATTTGCAAGCTTTGACCAATCCAGTTGATCACTTTTCTTTGCCGATTCTGAACCCGATTTCTACATATCTATTAGGTTTTGGTTCAGAAAGTGATA
>MU223417.1:1075421-1099672 GCA_018584345.1 Thuja plicata | reverse complement strand
AAATGAAGAAGGACCTTATCCAGTCCTTAGAAATTAGGCTTTCCTTGTCCCTGAATCAGTATTAAAGGGTATGGTGTTCAAGTAGTTATATCAAGCACTGTGATTCATACAAGAAAAATCCCTAACATAATGTATGCAGGGAATAGAATATTGTTGCGCTATAAAATGTAGAGAAATATATATAAACAAAAGGTACAAAGAGTTAGAATATTAATAGATAGAATATTAACAAAATGTGCTATATCATTATATAAATAAAAATAGAGATAGGATATAAGAAACTACACAAGCATAGTGTGAGAAGTCTTCTAAAGCACAAGAAGAAATACAACAAATCTGCTATGAGAAGACAAAGATTAGAAAAGAAATAGAGATATGTAAAAAATAGAGATGAGATATAAAATTAGATGCTGCAAAAAAAATCTTAGCAGAGATTATGAATCGTAGATAACAATAATATATGAAATATGAATAAACAAAATCAAATGTTAGCAGAGGGATTCTAAATCTCCAGATAAGATGAAAGATATATAGATTAAATATATAAATCTAGAGCTTAAAGTTAGAATGCTGAAATATAGAATAAGCAAACTATAAATCCGTTGTGGTTGCCCGACAGAGGGTATGTTAGATCTTTAAAAAAATTGGAAAAGAGATGTGAAAAAAAGAAAGATCTGGCGGCAAGCCATCCAGAAAAAGTTAGATTTAAAAGAAATGTTAGATTTGCAAGAAATAATGACAGAAAACCTGCAAACAAGAGTTAGATTAAAGAAAATTGCTTTCTCCTTCACTACTGAGATGTATTTCAACTATTCTTGCATGCACACTCAAAAACAAGGATTAAACTAGCTCTGATACCATGTTAGAAAATATAAATAAAGTAAACTTGATTTAGGAAAGAATCGAAGAGAGTGAAAAAATTGAAATGTTTACCATAAATGAAAAGATGATCCAAGAACAATCACCAAGAAGCTCAAGAACAACACCAAGACAATGTTTTTGAAAGGGGAAAAACTAAGAAAAATCCCTTGTGCTTATAAAATGAACGAGGAAAGAAGCCAAAGAAGGAGAGAGAGATGGAGAAAGAAGATCATTACAACATTGCTAGAATGAGAATAAAAAAGAGAGAAGAAGAGAGAAGAACGACTCCATGAGAACCAACTTGTGAGAACCAACCTTAAGAAGTGAGAGAGAAGTATCTCTTAAGTAGAGATGAGTGAAGGAGTTTGCATGTAACTCCCATATCCTATGAGTGCCACAATCATATTAGGTGTGTGCCATGTGTAGGAATCCTTTTAAGGAGGAATATCTAATTTCCTTATTAAAGGAATTACAAAAATGTGACATGTCCTCCTACTTGGACTAGAGGACAAATACAAATTAGGATACCTTGATTTATCCTTTAATTACAAATATCACCAAGGAAAGATTAAATTCTAACACAACCTACCAATTCTGTACTTGTTCCTCCATCTCTTCCCACTTCTCAATGAATGCCTCCACCTGCACCCCATTTTCCTTAAAACCTTGGAAAGGAATATGGTTTAGTAAAACAACTTTGTGCTACTCCTACAAAAATATCACTTTGGGATCTTCTTAAAAAATCATTGGCATACCATGAAGCATTGCAACAAGCCTTGAGAAACATGACTATTCCATCTTCTATGGAAACTAATATAAATTTTGTATTGGAATGTATGAATGTGACCAATGCTCAAGCCAAGATTGTCTTTTCTCAAGATGAGTTGCCTTCTAAAGAGATTCAAGAATTTTTTTTTTATCTCATGCTTGTTGTCCTTATCAATGGTAATCTTATTAAAAGAACTTTAATTGATAATAAATTTGGTCTTTATGTGTGTATAATTCATTTGTTGCATGAAATTAAGGTGGATACTTCATTGAGTCAACATGATTCTATTTCTATTCGTGGTTTTGACAATGTTGCTAAAATAACCTTAGGTATTTGTAGACACCTAAATTTGATTAACTAAACTTAATTATATTTAGTTCTCTCCTACATATTATTAAATAAATAATTATGTATTATTTAATTAATTTATGTTAGCCTTCTAGCTTAATTAAGTTAATTAATGAGCTATGGTCCAATTAATCTAATGGAAACCCACAACTATTTAATTAATTAAATCCCCCTTCCTCTATTAATTTAAATAAATATATCTGTCTATTTAAATTTATTTATTTTATCCCCTTTTCTCCACTTAGAATTAAATTATTCATTTAATTTCATTTAAGCACATGTCTCCTAACTTTAAACCTCACCTAACCACTCTCAAACAACTTAACCTAGGCTTCCAACTCAACCCAACCCACTTGCACATACTAAACTCCACTTAATTAAGAAAATACACCTATTTACTTAATTAACCCTTCACTCATTCTCTCTTGTCACATCAAATCCTATTAATAACCCCACTTTCCATTTAATCCAATCCTAATCCCTCCTTAATCATTTGCACAATCCTAATCAAAAGGATTAGGAAACCAAATTCAAATTTGATCCCATCACACTCCAATCCCCAACCACATGTCATAGAGTCTTCCTTAAATTCTCTTAGACCTTCTTATATATTTATCCCTTACAAGAAATATTTTGTTCCTTCTTATCACTTCTCCAAATCCCTTCTCATTCTCCAATATTCCCTTCACACTCCCCAAAATAGTCACATTACCCAATCTTGACCTTTGGGACGTGAGACAAGATATGCCTTTATGAAATCTACTCCAACCCCCAATTTCTCCTCATCCTCTCCCAAGGTGTTCTTCTCCATGGGTCAAGCTTCTTTCCCTCATTCAAGACCAAGAAAAGGATTCAACCATCAAGGAAGAAGACTCTCTCTCTCTCTCTCTCTCTCACACACACACACACACACACACACACACACACCTCCCAATCATTATGGAAAAGTACAACATCCATTAGCAAGGTTTTATCTTTCATGATTTCCTTTTGGATTTTTGTATTAATTCAAATATATTACATCAACATATTTTATCACATTAAAAGAAGCATTTGCATTTCCAAGGTATGATATACTTCATTTTTCAGATCTAGCCTCTGTTATATGATATAAAAAACTTTCATTTACATTATTTTATCTCAAGGTTGATTCCATATATGGGGTTTTAATGAGGAAAACCCCTTTATACAGCCTTCTTCCTTATTTTTTTGTGTTCAAGAATAGGTGGAGAACCTTATAGAACAAATATGGGAAGTACAGGATCCGACGGACAATCCAGGAAAGTTTCATAAAAAGTTGTAGGATATACAACGAGAAAGGCATTCTATACCTCCAAATCAGCCTCAAATTTAAGCTACATGTTAGTATTGCTATTTAGTTGTTATTCCAGGTCACTTTAGGTTCTTATTAGACTTTTTTCTGTCTATTCCTGGTGACATTTTTCATTTAAGCTTATTTATCCTTCTATATTGCATCAACCTATCATACTCCTCTAAATTAACTCATCCTAATCATTATCACAAAGGATCATTGCATTCACTTAGCACTTAAGTCCTTCTTGAGCCTATTGGGTCATCTTCCTTTCGATTGTACATTAGGAAAAGGTGGAAAAATCCCCCTTGTGCCTTGTTTTCCTTTTTCTACAACACATTTTGGTGATGCTGAATCATAATATTTTCACTTATGATTTGGTGTTTAGATCTTATTTGTGTGAATTGAATTATTTCATTGTTTGCATTCATTTGTAGGAAAAAAGACTTTTTTTTTGGATTGTTGTCTCTCATTTCATGCATTTAGAGGCCTAGTCTATTCTTGAAAATTTCATCTGCATGTTTCAAAATACTCTGTGTGTGTGTGTGTGTGTGTGTGTGTGTGTGTCTATATATATATATATATATATATATATATATATATATATATATATATATATATATTCATTTCATGCATTGTTTTTAGAAATCAATTTGTTTCATTCCTTGTTTATGAACTTGCATTGGAAAAAGATATAAATACTACATATAGTTTCATACATTTTGCACATGTCATTTTCAATTTGCTTTGTTCATAATGAATATTTTCTACAGACTAGTTTATTTTTTCTCTCTTAAGGATCCTCCTTCTCATGAGGAAATATTGAGGTAAGAAAATAATACTTCTCTCCATGATCTCCCTATTTGGAATGAACCATTAGAAGATGGTGTTGATTATTCTCTTGATATGCATTTCCCCCATGAGGGTACCTTGGTGAAATACATTGATATTATGGTAGATAAAATTGATTTTATTTTTAATGATCTTCCCTCTATAAATGAATCCTTAATGAGTGATGATCCTTATAATATGTACCCCATTTATTGTTGGATGATATCTATTTTGGTTACTGATCATGTTGTTGATATTCATGTTTTGTCAATGATGTCAACATTTATTTCTATGCAGAAGACAGACTGGCTACTTGACTGACAGAAGTGTACGGACACTGTATAGATGATTCAAAATGATCAAATTTGGATTTATACAAAAGGATGTGTGTTGAACTTATTCCTAAGGTCGCTTGGATTTATGTTGCATATTGTGGATGTTACATATGATTTAGTGAAAACTGGTTTCTGGACTGTAACTGTGATTCTGGATAGAGTAGGTCTTTGTGTTTCAGATATATCTTTCTAGAAAAAATATTTCAGATGATGCAAGCTTACTGGTGGATAAAAAACATATGTTGGAGTAATGGGTTGAGTTTGATTTTTTTTTGGGTACTGGTTACGTCAGCTATGGCGTGTATTTTGAAGAAGACCTGATTGGTGGTCGACTTCAAACATGTAGCATGTAAAATGAATTATGAACATGGATTTCAGAAATAGAAGCATAATTGATGGATTGTAAATGGTGTTTACTTGTTATAGGTACCGCATGCATCTTAGAAAGGGGTTAAATAATTATTTGTATATTGGAAAGCCTTAATTGGATGACCTAACTAATTATTTGTATATTAGGAAAGCTTAACTGGCCGACCTAATGAATTATTGTAAGAGGGTATATATGAGTGATCTTTTCTTTTGAAAAGTGGTGACAAAGATTGAAAAGGAGAAGAAGTAAAAGTTGTGAGGCTTTTTTGGCTACTAGATGTAGAGTAAATTTTATAAGAAGAATACTTCATTGGAACTGACCAAGCAAAGACAATTGCTATCAGATAGTTCACTAGATTGTGTATTTTCTTTATACACTTGTTTGGATTGTGAATCCTTGAGGGTGGATTTAACCTTCTTTGGGAAGTGTGCCTTGGTAGTGAGCTTACTATTTCTTTTGACTCCTAACAGGGTCTGTCTCCTAACAAGGACTATGTACTGTAATGTTGTAACAAGATCCTAACAGGGATAAATCTTTTAACATGGATACTATACTCTCAGTACATTATTTGTGGGTGTTAATTCCCACTGGGGTTTTACCTTTAACATGGTTTTCTCGACAAAAAATATTGTTTTATGGTGTTGGCATTTACTATGTTATCATTTACATTTGCAGATTTGGTTTATAAAGTTTAAATTTTAATAATCCATATCACAATTGATTCACCCCCCTCTCAGTTGTCTTGTGGACTGTTATTCCTAACAATTGGTATTAGATATTTTTGTCCTTAGAGAGAAATTTTAACAGCTTGAGGTGATCCTAAAGATGACTTACTATAGGAAGGATAGTCTGAAGTTTGATCCTAAAAAATTTGATAGTTGGCAGAACAAGATGAGAACACATTTTCTATGTATGGGAATTGATTACTAGATGATCACAAAGAAGAATGAAAAGATAACAACCATGGATGAATTAGAAAAGGCTACTGAAGATCAGAATAAGTTATTTTCATGTAATATGGTTGCAAGGGAATCTTTGATCAGCACACTTTTAGAAGGTGAATTCACAGAATTAAAGGACTTGGATTCTGCACATGAGATTTGGTCAAGATTGGAAGCAATGTATATTGGAGACAAGTTTACTAAGCAAGAAAAGATAAAAATATGGAAGACAAAGATGGAATCACTAAAGATGAGAGAAGATGAGAACATTAGGGCATATGGATAGAGAATTATTGAAGTGGTTACTAGTATTATAAACTCTGGAGGTATGTATAGTGAGGAAGAAGTGATTGCGAAGATACTCAGATCTTTGACACCTGCATATAGAACTAAAGTACAAGCTATAGAGGAAATTATACCTTTGACACCAAACTTTATCAGAGAGATGTTGATTGGAGATCTTACTATATTTGAGTCCGTAGAATTGGGAGACACTTTACCTAAAGTTGAGTCAGCATTAAATGCAACCATGCACAAGAACAAAAAGACCTTATCTAGAAACGCAAGCACCAACAGTAATGACCTAAGGGAAGAACTTGGAGCATATGCTAATGAATGGGAACTGATACATGAAGAAGAAAGAAAGATAGATGAAGTTGTGGCACTGATTGATAGAAGAGAAAAGAGAGGTAAAGGAAAGTTTGAAGGCAAATTACCTTTGAAATATTTTTCATGTAACAAGATTGGTCATTTTTCATCTAGATGTCCTACAAGAGTTCCAAAGCACAAACCTAAGTTTTTGAAGTCTAAGTATTCAAAGGACAAGGAATGTTATTATGCTAGTGAGGGTATATCTGATGATGATGATGGTGACTATGATGAAATTGGATTTATTTCTATTAAGGATGATGAACCTATGCATGAAAAAAAATCCTTAGTATCCTGAGTTGAAAATAAATCTGAATGGGTTATAGACAGTGGTTGTTCACACCATATGACTGGAGATAAAAACAAATTTGTGAGTTTAAAGAAACATGATGGTGGTGTTGTTAGATTTGGTGACAATAATCCTAAACTTATTATTGGAGTTGGATCTATTTCTTTGGATGGAAAGACTAACACTGACAATGTATTACTTGTTGATGGACTTAAGCATAATCTGTTGAGTGTTGGGAAGTTAGTGGACAAGGGTTATCAATTGAAATTAATTGATGGGAAATGATCCATCAGAAGTAAAGAAGGAGACTTGATCACATATGGTACTAAATCTAGAGGTAATGTATTTGAATTGAACACATCTGAAGCTTCTTGTTTTATTGCGAAGGTTGATGACAGCTGGTTATGGTACAAAAGATTTTTTCATGTTAATTTTGATAGCATTGTGAAGGAAAGTATGAAAAAAGTAGTAAGAGATCTACCTAAAATTGTAAATCCATCTAACACTATATGTAGAGAGTGTGTTATGGTGAAGCATACTAGAAGCAATTTAAAGAGAAAAGCTTATTCAACAAAAGGAAAGTTGGATCTGGTACATACAAATCTGTGTGGTCCTACAAGAACAAGATCATACTATGGTGAAAGGTACTTTATACTATTTGTTGATGACTTTTATAGAATGATGTGGGTTACATACTTGAGAGAGAAATCTGAAGCATTTGAAAAATTCAAGTTATTTAAAGCAAAAGTTAAGAATGAATCTGGTTCGAGGATAAAGTGTTTGAGATCAGAAAGAGGAGGAGAGTTTACATCAGAGCTATTTAATACATACTATGAAGAGCAAGGAATATGCACACAGACATCAGCCCCAAGAACTCCACAACAAAATGGGATAGCAGAGCGAAGAAACAAATATATATTAGATGCTGCAAGGACTATGTTGCTAGAAGGAAATGTGTCACATGTTCACTGGAGAGAAGCAGTTGGGATTGTTGTGTACACACTGAACAAAATTTAGATCAGAGAAGGTACAAGTAAGACTCCTTATGAATCATGGTTTGATCATACACCTATTGTAAAATATTTCAAAATATTTGGTAGTAAATGTTATATCAAAAGAGATGACAAAATAGGCAAGTTTGATGCTAGAAGTGATGAAGGAATCTTTCTTGGTTATTCCAGTAAGAGTAAAGCATATAAATGTTTCAATTTGAGATTGATAAATTTGATTAAAAGTGCCAATGTGAGGATAGATGAAAAGTTTCAGATTCAGGAAAGGATGCATGACTATGGTCAGATTACTGAAGTAAAAGAGGTTACTACTGAACCTAAATAATATTTGATGATTGACAATGAGATTGAAGATGAACAAACTGAAGCTATTGAGACACTGAAGACACCAAGGTATGTTAAGAAGAACCCTTTAGAAGATCAAATTATTGGAAATCCAAATAAAGGTATGATGACTAGATCTAGAGTTAGAGATGAAATCTATTTGATTTCTCAATTTGAACCAAATACTACTGATGAAGCATGTAGAGATGAATCTTGGACTAAAGCTATGGAAGAAGAACTTGAATAGATAAAGAAAAACAATACTTGGGAATTGGTTCCAAGACCTAAGAACAAGAATGTGATTGGTACTAAATGGGTTTTCAGAAATAAGATGGATGAGGAAGGAACAATGGTAAGAAACAAGGAAAGATTGGTATGTAAAGGATATTCACAACAAGAAGGAATAGACTCTGAAGAAACATTTTCTCTTGTTGCTAGATTGGAAGATGTGAGATTATTTCTTGCTTATGCTGCACATAATGAATTTAAGGTTTATTAGATGGATGTGAAGTCAACATTCTTGAATGGTGATCTAGAAGAAGTTTACATTGAGCAACCTGATGGTTTTCCTTTGATAGCTGATGAAAACATGGTTTGCAGATTGAAGAAGGCACTGTATGGAGTGAAACAGGTACCAAGAGCATGGTATGCAAGACTAGAAAAATATCTACTTTGTCTTGGTTTCAAAAAAGGTAATGTAGACAATAATTTATATTTCAGAACTGGTGAAGATGGAATCTTGATTATAGAAGTTTTTTTGGATGATATCATTTTTGGAGGCAATTATAAGATGAGTAAGAATTTTTCTAAAGAAATGGAAAATGAATTCGAGATGTCAATGATTGGTGAGATGAAATTTTTTCTTGGTTTGCTAATTAATCAGAGTAAGAATGGCATTTTTATATCTTAGACCAGGTATCTTAAGGAAATGTTGAAAAAGTTTGGAATGGAAGATTGTAAACCTATTGGGACACCTATGGTGACTAGAAAAAAATTGACTAATAGTGATGAGACTCAAAGTGTTGTACAGACTAAGTACAGATTGATGATTGGAGGTCTACAATATCTAACTCACACTAGACCATATATTACCAATGCCATTGGAATTGTGGCTAGATATCAGGCAGATCCTAAAGAGACACATTTTGCTGTTGTAAAAATAATTTTTAGATATTTGAAAGGGACAATAGAATATGGAATGTGGTATGAAAAATTAGAATATTTTACTTTGTAGGCTTATACTGATGTTGATTGGGCAGGTAATGTGGATGACAAGAAGAGTACAAGTGGTGGTGCATTTTTCCTTGGAAAAAGATTGGTTTCTTGGTTGAGCAAGAAGTAGAACTGTATTGCTCAATCTACTACTGAGTCAGAGTATGTTGTTGCTACAATAAACTGTACACAAGTTGTTTGGATGAAACAAATGCTGAAGGACATTGGAATAATTTTCAAAGAACCAGTGGTTATCCATTATGATAACACTAGCATAGTGAACATGTCAAATAATCTTGTAATGCATTCAAAGACTAAACATATTTCTATTAAGTATCATTTCTTGAGAGAGAAGGTAGCAGATAAAGAGATTAAATTGGAGTATATTAGCACAAAGGAACAGATAGCAGATATATTTACTAAACCTTTGCCAAAAGATGATTTTGAATATCTTAGAGGCATGTTTGGGGTGGTGGCCCCTCGCAGTGGTAATTAAGTGATGTAGATGTGCATCAGTCTAGTGGATCTCAGAGCTATATCATTCTCTAGACTTGATGTATGGATCTACTCCTTAGGGGGAGTGATCACAGGAGAATACTATGGAGTACATTTGGGTGATCTTGCACCTGGTTGATGGATATAAAGATTTAAAAAAGATACATGTTACAAAATACTATAGATGAGTTATGGCACCCTTTGCCATTGCTTCCAAAGGGAGAAGGGATCTATGTGAAAATCCCTGCTATTTTGAGAGATTTGTGTTGAGGATATTGAGAAGATCGTATTAAGAGAGAATAATTTTGGGTTGATGCATATGGATTTTACCATGTGTTTTCATCAATGCCAAAGGGGTAGATTTTTGGATGATATCAGTTTTGGTTAGTAATCATGTTGTTGATATTCATGTTTTGTCACTGATGTCAACATATATTTCAATGGAGAAGACAAACTGACTACTTGACTAGCAGAAGTGTACGGACACTGTATGGATGATTCAGAATGATCAAATTTGGATTTATATAGAATGATGTGTGTTGACCTTATTCCTAAGGTCTCTTGGATTTATGTTGCATAATGTGGATGTTACAGATGATTTGGTGAAAACTAGTTTATGGACTGTAACTATGATTCTAGACAGAGCAGGTCTTTGTGTTTTGGGTATATATTTCTAGCAAAGATATTTTAGATGATGCAAGATTATTGTTGGACAACCAAAATATGTTGGAGTAATGGGTTGAGTTTGATTGTTGTTTGGTTATTGGTGATGTTAGCTGTTGCGTGTATTATGAAGATGATATAATTGGTGGCTAACTTCAGACATGTAGTGTGTAAAAAGAATTGTGAGCGTGGATTGTGGATCTAGAAGCATAATTGATGGATTTTAAATGATGTTTACTTGTTATAGGTACCATGTGTATCTTAGAAAGGGTTTAAATAATTATTTGTATATTGAAAATCCATAATTGGTTGTTCTAATTAATTATTTGTGTATTAGGAAAGCTTAACTGGCATACCTAATGAATTATTGTAAGAGGGTATATATGAGTGATATTTTTTTTTTTGAAAAGTGGTGTCTAAGATTGAAAAGGAGAAGAAGTAAAATCTGAAATTATTGTTTGGATGCTGGATGTAGAGTGAAGTTTATAAGAAGAATACTTCATTGGAACTGACCAAGCAAAGACAGTTTCTATCAGACAGTTCACTAGATTGTGTATTTTCTTTATACACTTGTTCAGATTGTGAATCCTTGAGGGTGGCTTTAACCTTCTTTGGGAAGTGTGCCTTGGTAGTGAGCCTACTATTTCTTTTGACTCCTAACAAGGTCTGTCTCCTAATAGGGACTATGTACTATAATGTTGTAACAAGCTCCTAATAGGGCTAAATCTTTTAACAGGGATACTATACTCTCAGTACATTATTTGTGGGTGTTAATTCCCATCGAGGTTTTACCTTTAACAGGGTTTCCTCGACAAAAAATATTGTGTTATGGTGTTGGAATTTACTATGTTATCATTTACATTTATAGATTTGGTTTGTTTATAAAGTTTAAAGTTTAATAATCTATATCAAAACTGATTCACCCCCACTCTCAGTTGTCTTTGGACTATTATTCCTAACATTTATAAGGATAAATTTGGAGTAAGAGGAGGATATTATAAATACCTTTCTTAATATCACCTCACCTTCATTAAATGACACTCATTTTAGAGATAAAGAATTGATGGAAATCCCTAATCCTCAATCTAAAGGATGTCTTGCTCATATGGATACCTTGGAAGAAGAGGATAATATCATTAACACTTTCCTTGATGCTCTCCCTTCTAGAGATAAAATATTGAACAATCAAGATCCTAATCAAGTTATTTTTGTCAATACTTTGGGTAGTGAAAATCTTAAGGTTATTGTCCACCTTCATCAAGATACCCGTACACCTAAAAATAAACTAATCGTTATGGTGAAAGGTACTCAAAAAATCAATTATCATGCGGTTTCTCACACAGATAACAAAAGAAAAAATAGAAAACCTACCAATTCAGTTGTTCCTCCTTCTCTTCCCACTTCCCAACCCATGCTTCCACCTGCACCCCATCCTTAAAATCTTGGAAAGGAATATGATTTAGTAGAACAACTTTGTGCTACTCCTACCAAAATATTCCTTTGGGAGCTTCTTCAAACTTTATTTCCATACCTTGAAGTATTGCAACAAGCCTTAAGAAACATGACTATTCCATCTTTTATGCAAACTAATATAATTTTTGTATTGGAATGTATGAATGTGACCAATGATCAAGCTAAGATTGTCTTTTCTCAAGATGATTTGCCTTCTAAAGAGATTCAAGAACAAAATTATTATCTTATGGTTGTTGTCCTTATCAATGGTAATCTTATTGGAAGAAATTTAATTGATAATGGATCTGGTCTTTATGTTTGTAGCTATAGACACCTAAAAATGGTTCGAGCATGCTGGTCTACATGTTTTAACATTTTTATCATTATAATCGAAATGTTGTTTTGCGACCTAATTATTCCTCTATGTGGTGCATATGATCTTTATTATATGGTGACATTGTGTTTTTCATCAATGATTGAATATTGCAAATTGTTCACCTATTTACTAACAATTCTACTTTCTCTATCAAATCGACCATTTTCCAAATCATTTCCAAACCTTCCTAAACCGATCCTATTCGATCCTAAAACATCCCAAACCTTCCTAAACCAATCCTATTTGATCCTAAACCATTCCAAACCTTCCTAAATAAGTTCAAATCTATCTTATTCTATTCCTAATCACTTACAGAATTGTCTAGACCTATTCCAACCATTCTGGGGCATTGTCCAAGATCACTGATGCCTAATCAACCCAATTTCAAACCAATCGATCAAACCCTATTTCAATTCAATCAATCTTATCATCATTTTAGGAGCATTGTCAAAGATCATTGGTGTTATCGCTATCAATCTATCAATATCAATTCAATAGTGTTGTTCATTATTATCAATACTATTTTTGATTATCATTTCAGGAATATTGTCAAAGATCATCGATGTTTCCCCATTTCAATCTTACGACGCCATCAAAGTTCATTGGTGCTTTTCAATCATTTCCAATCATCATTATCTGGGCACATTGTCAAAGATCATCGATGCCTCGTGATTTCCTCAAAACCCTTAGAATCAACCCTAATCATTATCAACATTATCAAAATCATTTCAATTCAACATCAACATCTTCAATTCAACCTATAATCCACTAATTTCCCACTTTGGATGAATAACCCATAGTTTATCCTAAGTTCTAATTGAATAAATAAATAAACTTTATTTATTCCCCATTTCCCTAAGTCTCCAATAATTAATTAATTGTTTTTAATTAATTAGCTAATTTCAATTTATGAGATTTTATAATTTCATAAATCTAATTTGGATTTGTGAGGAATATTGATTTCTTAATTGAATTAATATCCCCCTAATCTCACCTAATTCCCATATCCCTTAATTGAGGATTCACATCCCTATTAAGGTGCTTCCTCAATATCTCCAATATCCTCCAATATCTCCTCAACATCTCTCCCCCATTTCATGCTTCCAAGCATCTCACCAACCAAAATCTACATTTATGCAAGGATTTCGTGTAATCTGACCAAATTGTATCTCATTTGCTATAAAAGGGATGCATTTCTATCATTCAAGGTTGAAAAACTATCTCCTAGTAATTCTCATTATCAATCCAAGCTTTCAAGTTCTTTGTGCAATTGTGTTTGTCAAAGAGCAACATATCAACCTCTATGGAGAAGAAAGGAGACCATTAGAACTACATTTGAAGGGAATTTGTTTGTGTTATCTTACATATATTTCAACTCTTGTTTGAAATGGTTTTAATGTTAGATTAGTTAGGGTAGCATATTGTTTAGGGTTTGTGGTTACCTAGATATGCTTTCTAACCCATTTTCTAGTCTTACATTTGGTGAACCTGATGTGAATCATGCATAACTAATGAAATTTTTTGTGTTTTTGTGTCTTTTTTAGGTTCTAGAAGAGAGCTATGAAGGTGGTCACTGTACCTGCGTAGGTGGTCACTATACCTATGCAGGTGGTCACTATTTTTGCATAGGTGGTTAAGTCCTACGCAGGTGGTACCCAGACCTACGCACTTAGAGCCCAAAGTTGCACAGTTGGTCACATGGGATGCTCCTTTAAGGTTTAGGATCATTTCTTGAGTATTTAGGAAGCCATTCTGCATTTAGGGCTTCCTCCTCTGCTTTTTCTCCATTTTCAAGTTAAAATGAACCCTAATCTATTCCAATGAACCCTAGGTTTGGTTAATCAAATCTAATGTGGTAAATGAACTTCACACTTTCATTTTCAAAGCCTAAAATGAACATGCACATTTGTATTTGGGCTCCTAAAATGAATCTCATCTAGTCTAGAGTTTCATGCTATCAAACTTGTTCAAATTTTATGCAACTTGCAATCTATTCTAACTAGAGGTGAAAATGGACTATTTAATGCAAGTTCAAGTTTTTTAAGCTATTAAGGGGCCTAAAATGAACATGCAAAATCTGATTTGGGGACCTAAAATGAACTCTAAGCTAGTTTAGGATCAAATGCAGATTTTGTCTTTAAGGTGTTCCTAAACTATTTTCATGCACATGCAAGCTAGTTAGGGTTTTAATTTCATTTCAAATATTTGAAAATCAACTTTAATATCATGATTAATGAACCCTAGCTATGCTTCTGATGCTATTGCATGTTATATGTTGAGAAAGGCTATGTTTTTGCAAGTTTTGAGTCATTTTTAGGCTTCTGATCAGTTGCTACATAGGTGGTCACTGTTCCTACGTAGGTGGTCAGAAGCTGCGAAGGTGGGAGCCTATTCCTGCATAGTTGGTTTCCCTGATGCTGTGCACATGGTCACTATTCCTGTGCAGGTGGTAAAAAAGATGTTTTTCAATGCTATTTTTGGATTTCTGCATTCCTATACTTGTTTCTGCACTTAGACTATTGGATTTTGGTGTTACTGATGATTTTGTGTAGCATGTTGGAAATCGTGGGATGAAGATTGAATCCTAAAAATTATTAACGGTTTCAATACAGGAAATTTTTTAGAAGACCTTGTGTTTTCCCAAACTCTTGTGCTTGCTTTTTGTAGTTAGAAAACACTTCATTTTGGTGCTTGAAAAGAACCTTTTTCTTTCATGTGTCTAATGTGTTTTCTAGATTGTAAAACCCTAAGAATTATATGAGCATATCCTCTCCCCTCACCTTCATGGATCTTGGGTGTAAGAGAAACTCATATCATTCTTATAGAGTGGCTACCTACCAAGTGCTTTAGTAGAGCCAGTGAGAGTGGATGCCCAATCGGTGACACACTAAAGCCAAGCCCATCCAACTGGGATACAAATATGCCATTGTGATTAATCTCTCAATGGATGGGTATTGAATGCATTATACTAAGAATAAGATCTCCCTTAGTACCCTTGTGGTGCGTTAAAACCTACAAAATGTAACTTTCATAGGCTAGGAGGCCTCCATAATAGAGCTAATATTCTGCACATATAACCACCCGAATGGATGCCCTTATTAAAAACCATGTCATAGTAGCCAAAAACCTTCTATATTTTGGTTCAGAAGGTTGGAGACCAACTAAGATGCCCCACACTTTTGTGGCTATTAGTCGAGACAACAATCCCTTGGGAAGTGATGTCCCTCGGGAGTTGAAGCTTGGAGTGCCTGAAAAGTGAGTGCACATGTAAGGAGGAGTCTGTGCCTCCAAGATTCTAGGTTGTCTTCTATTAGTAAGCATGGCTTAACTTCAGTTCAAGTGGGGATTCAACAGATAGTGTCCTTTCTATCCTTAGGAAGTGGTGTGTTTGTTCATTTTACAACAGCCATTCTAAATGATGTGTCTTGTGTGGGTGTTCAAACCTTAATCAAAATGATAACATCTTAAAAACACTCTCGTTAAAGAACACTTATTTTCCAAATCAATCTTCAAGAACAATCAAATGGGTCACAACAAACCTTGTCTTTGAGTAAACGCATGGAACCTTGAACTTTTCACTTGGAACCTTTTGGCATGCTTGATAGCCTTCATATTGCATATTCATGACCTCATCTCCTTGCATTGTGCATTTCAAAAAACTCCTTGCATTATAGACCTCATTTTAATCCTCATTATAGTCCTTTTGCATAAGTCCTAATCATAGCCCTCTTGCATACATAGCTCATTTTTAGATCCTCCTTAAAAACTTTGCAAACAATCCTAGAAAGTATCCAAATCATGGAACCTCTCTTTATGATGTTGAAAACAGGATTTTGACTTGATCCCCCTTTTTTCCAAATTTCAAACCCCCCTTATCAATTTTGTCCTATTCCACCTTTTTCATGATGGATTTAACCTAATCCTTTTTATCAAACTTCTCCTTTGTTCCAAAAATCCTATCTTTTCAAGTCAAGATCCTTATTCAACCTCATAAGGTTATGCTCCTAGATTTGTCTCCTTTCAAAAGATTAATTGTTAACGTCCAAAAAAGCCAAAAACACAGTGGCATAAACCTTAGTCTACATTTGCATAAACCTTAGCTTGCATTTGCATAACTTCCTTGCATTTCCAAAGTTGCATTTCAAACTTGCATTTCCAAAGTTTCAAAAATTCCAAAAAAATATTGCATTTGCATATAGTAATCATGCCATTTTTTACAAGGTCTCAAGCATCCAAAGGCCAACAAGATCCTCATTTACCTATGTTTATGTCACAACTAGAATCACAATTACCTTTTGATCCAAGACAAGGTGTTTCTTATCATAATCAAATTGACCTAGTCAACATGCGACAATTGGAAGAAGTGCATCAAAAATTTAATGACCCAAGACATGTCATGTTTCCCCAAGAACCTACTTCAAGCAATGATCTATGCAACATGGGGTACCCTTCAAATTCTTCCCCAAACTTTGGCACTATTTAGTGGGGACCTCCCCCAAAATTTGAACCAATCTTTGTACCTATGCCACCTAGCCAAGGTAGTGTTCCCCCTACGCCTGAGGAGGAATACCAACAAATTTCTCAAATCAATCAAGTCCAACCTAATTACTTGCAACAACAACCTATGCCAAACATGGAATTTGGATCTTATCAACCTCCACCACCACCACCAAACAATCAAGATAGACGCAATGCCTCAAGTCCCTCTTCAGATTCTTATGACTCACATGGGAAATTTGCTTCATTCAAAGATTTACCTAAAGAGGAAATTGATGAGGCCATTAAGAACAAGAAAATTTAGTAGACATTAACATACCTTATGACTCAAGATCTGCGACGGTATATCAAAGCGATTTGGAAGACAAATCCTCAACTATTTTTGGAATATCAAACTCCCCCATCATCTACTTTGCAAGAGAACCAAGCCTTAGTGGTGCAGGATAGAGAAAAGTGAGAACAACCCTTCGATGAGTCAGCTATGGAGATAACACAAAAATGACAACAAAATGATTTAACTGTCGATATTCCTCCAAGGGAAAAGTATATACTATTGGATAATCCTTTATTTGAATAAGTAGAAATCCCTCCTCCTGAGATGGCAGATGCTACACAAATACCTAAAAAGGGTCCTAAATGAACATGGAGGATTTATTTAAAGAATCGCTTGCCAAAATGATCAAATGAGATGTTTGCATTTCCTTGGGGCATGCTAGATGTACCCCCTTTTGATGAAACACAACCAAGTGGTCCTCCTTTGGTAGCACATACAAAATTCCTAGGAAGCACTTCAAATGTAGCAATGTCCAAAGGACCATTTAATGAACCACCAAGGGTACCCACATTTGATGCATCTAAAGAAACCACTACAATTGTACCCAATAAATTGAAAGATCAAAAGAAGAAGAGTCTCATGGATATTGCACCAATTCCACCTAAGGTGACCCAACAAGAATATGTCACAGAGCAAGTGCAACAAGCCCAAGAGGCTCCACAATTACCACTTGTGAATGTAGTGCCACCAGTGCAACCTCAATTTGCAGCCCAAGTTAACATGATGTCTCAAACACAACCACCAAAATGTAATACTGCAAATCTTGATGGCATACTTGGACCACTTAGATTTCAACAAGGTCATAACATGCAACAACCAACAATGCAGGTGGGTCAAGAATCCCATCCTGTCACCCAAAATGTGCAAGGTCCAAAGGTGCAACAAGTGCACCCGTGACAACAACAACATACCCAACAATATGTAAAATAGCAGCAACATGCTCTACAACAAGAATATGTGCAAAAAAAACAACATGCTTTACAACAACAGTACATACAACAACAACAATATGCTTTGCAACAACAATATGCTCAGCAAAAAAGACAACAACATGTTCAATAACAAAAACAACAACAACATGTTCAACAACTATATGTTCAGCAGTGACAACCATATGTGGAACAACAAAAAAATGTGTCTCAACAACAACAACATGGGGGTGCAAACTCAATAACAACAGTATGCCCCACGATATCAAGAGCAAGTTTTCCAACTGTATTATGCGCCTTAAGGTCAGCAATACAATCTTCCACCACTAAACCAAAAACATGTGAAAGTTCCCCACCAACATGCCAGACAATATGTGGCGTCAGTCCATGACATATCATTTGAATCATTAGATTTAGATTGAGCCTCAGAATATATTCAATGTTCAAGGGCTTCTAGGTGGACGCATCACTCTGATACATGTAAAAAAGCTGTGAAGTCTTCAAAGAATGAAGAAATGCTTCAACAAATCCAATGCTTGCAGAAGAAACTAAATGATATGCAATTAAAGTACACAAAGACACTCTACATAGAATGAGACTCGTGTCCTAATCTGTTTGATCCAAGCATTTACATGCCTCCTTTTCCCAAGAATTTTGATGTACCTAAGTTCAAGAAATACAAAGGAAAGGGCAATCTAATCAACCACATTTGGGAATTCTATATGTCTTGCATCGAGGTTAATCATGACAACACATATCTCATGTGACTCTTCCCTTGAAGCCTTGGGGGTCAAGCAATGGAGTGGTACTCTAAACTACCTGGCAATATCTAATCTTGGAAAGAACTAGCAGACAAATTCATTTTTCATTTTGCATTCAATATATCAAGTGAGGTTATGCTAACTGACTTATGCATGACCAAACAAAAGATTGGAGAATCCTTTATGACCTTCCTACTGTGATGGAGGAATTTGGTGAGTCAATGTCCTTTTGATGAACCAGAAGAACAACAAATTCAATTATTTATCCAAAATCTAGTACTTGAGATAATGTACAAGCTCAAAATCAAATGATCAAGTACAATTCAAAAGCTCATGAAAAAAGGAATTGACATTGAAGATGCTCTTATTGAAAAAGGAGTATTAAAAATCAACAAGGACAATCAGACTGTGAGCACTTCTAGTGACAAGCCAAAATTTTGGTCTCAGAATAAAAATGTCACAAATGAAAGCATTGTTGACACATGGATAGTTAATGTGACATAGCAGAAAGTGAGTCTCAAATGACCCGCTGCTACCAACATGCAGACAATTTCTCAAGCATCGCCTCTAGAACCAGCTCCAACACAACCTCAAGCACAAACAAATGATAATGCACAACAAAATTAGAAGTGTCGACCACCGAGGAATATAGATGGACCACAAATATAGTTCATGCCATTGGGTGAACCACTCCATTCGGTCCTGCAACAGTTATTGCAAAACAATTACATTCAATGACCCGAAGTCCACAATCCTCTAGCAGTGAAACCCCGTGGTGGGATGATAACAAATATTGCGACTATCATCGGACAAAGGGACACCAAACCAATTCCTGCTACCAACTAAAACATAAGGTCCAAGACCTTATTGATGAAGGCATGATTGAAGTTGAGCCTACGGTCGGATCTTCCAATATTGATCATACTATCTTTACAAACCCCTTGGTTGATTATGAAAAGGGAAATGCCTCTATATCAAATTCAAATCCCAAGAATAATGCCAATTATACCTGGATCGGCCATGACTATACCATCAATTGTTTCTCTGAGGCCAATTTGCATGTGTCCACTCTGACCTTTCAGGATAGTAAACCTCAATGCATAGTCACTACCCATCGTACAAAGTTTATTGTACCTAGCACACCATCCAAACCCAAGGTACCTTCTAATTACAACCTTGTTGACTAGTTGGGTAAGACCCCTGCCTTAATATCAATCCTTGATTTTTTTTGCACACCCCCTAGTACAAGGAAGTCCTTGACAAAGCTTTGAAAGAGTCCACTGTTCTAACTGACATTGACACTAACCAGTTTCAAACCATGATGAGGAAATTTTTTGCATCCTAGCATGTCACATTTTCCAAAGATTATGTTCCACTTGACTGGCTTGGCCATAATGACACTCTCCATCTAGAAGTTTTTGTCCATAATGCCAAAGTTTGGCGAGTCATGATAGACAGTGGAGCAAGTCTTAACATCTGCATTTTGAAGGTTGTTCTTGATCTTAGTTACAATGAGAGTGACATTGATCCTTCCAGGAGAATCACAATAAAGGCCTATGATGATGTTAAATGTCCCTCTAAGGGAGTCATCATACTGTCCATCAGAACTAGTCCGGTTACTGAAAACACATTGCTGCAAGTCCTAGATCTAGACTTTCCCTATAATATGATCTTAGGACACACATGGATCCATGCCATGAAGGCGGTTCCCTCAATGTACCATCAATGTTTGAAGTTCTTTCATGATGGAGTGGAAATCATCGTCCTAGGTGATCCTAACCCTTCCAATTTTTTTCTAATCTGAGAGAAGGGCCGGCACAACATGTGCCTACCAATAGCGAAGACACTTCATCCAATTCCTCCAAATATGATGCAACCACCCTTGAAAAAATGATCAAAGGAAAGCTAAAGATTGAAGATAAGGGGTGTGGGGAGTATACCATGGCACAAGATTTTCATATTGGGAAGCTTCCTCTCTCCCCAAAATCCTATGGAAAACCAATGTTATTGCAAGCACAACCACCCAAGACTACCATAAAGGTTATACCATCACCTACATTCACTCTGTGGGGAGGTTTGCACAAAGAACATGTATATGACAATGCATCCAGCTGAATCTTCCAAGATCAACTGAAACAAGAACATGAGCCCACTAAGATACCCGTTGAAAGATAGGGGCCTAGGTTCACACTCATGCAGAAAAAAGGTTATGATGGACACAGTGGTCTTGGAGTACACAAACAAGGAATTGTTGATCCAATTGCTACAAAAGGCCATCCCCTTCATCTAGGAATTGGATTCAAACCATTACGAATTGGCTCTTCAAATGCCAAAATGGCCTCATGTGAAAATGTGGAGGTCTCAAATGAGGAAAAGGCATCTGAGGGTCCCCCTTGTGAGTACACTACCAATTCAAAAGAGTGGGAATGGACGTCCTATTCCTCTAGTTCTTATGAGCTTGACCATTTCTTCCTTGACCCTACAGACCTACATATGGTAGACAAACATGTTAACACAGGTACCCCTCCGGTAACCAATCCTGATCCTTGGTCTAGAATTTTCTGGGATCCCAGTCCTAAACCTTCAGTGCACGAAGTCTCTAACTCTAAAGATACTGATATCTACATCTTTTCCATTACCTCTGGCCCTGAAAACATATGTGCCACTAATGATGACATCCCCTTACTCCACCCTAAACTTATTGATTGGGACGAGCAAGGACCACCGAGATTGGATTGCTTCGAGAATGATAAAGCAATAGCAGAATTCTTTGAGCTCCAAGAGGGAATACCATCTGGAAACCACAAAAGAGGATTCTCCATTGACCTTGTTGCTACTACATACCTTGGGGAGTCAACTCCATCTTCTAGTCACAAAATTGAAAATGATAAAATCAAAAAAGAAAAAAATAAAAAGAATAGGTCCTCTAGTGAAAACCGTAAGGCGCCAGTTGACCATGAAAAAGTAAAAACAAAGGATGTATTTGAGGGTGAAAATCTCTCTGAGGTGCCCGAGGATGGAAGATTGGACATACCCCCTCCAAAGGAGAAGTTGAAATTCCTCATTGAAATGATCAAGGAGATTAACTTGGGAACACCAAACAACCCCAAGATCATGCACTTTGCAACATCACTCTCGCCAGAAGAGAAGGATGAGTTTATCAAAATTTTCCTTGAGTGCTAGATCAATTTTTCCTGGTCCTATGCAGACATTCCTAGCCTGGATCAAAATTTAGTTCTTCACCACCTCCCTCTGAAGCTAGGTGTGAAGCTAGTAAAACAGAAGCTAAGAAAAATGTATCCCCAAATAGCTCTACTGGTAAAAGCAAAATTGAAGAAGTTATTGGATGTAGGATTTATCAGACCTATTTATTACACAGAATGGATCTCCAATCTATTTCCTATTAGCAAGCACATTGGGGGCATATGGATATGCACTAATTTCTATGATCTAAATAAGGCATGCCCTAAAGATGATTTTCCTCTACCCAACATAGACATGATTGTTGACATGACTGCGACCTACAAGATGTTTTCACTGATGGATGACTTCTCTGGTTACAATCAAATTTGGATTTATCCTAAGGACCAAGCCAAGATAGCTTTCACATGTCCTTGGGGAACCTATTGCTGGAATTTCACACCCTTTGGCCTCAAGAACATCGGAGCTACTTATCAACGGGTGATGAACACAATCTTCCATGACTTCATGCACATTTTGATGGAAGACTATGTTGACAACCTCCTCTGCAAATCTGCAACCAGGAAAGATCATTTGAGTATTCTAGCTAGAATATTTGAAAGAATGGAAGGGTAGAAGCTCTGCTTAAACCCCAAAAAGTGTGTTTTTGGAGTTGTTTCTAGAAAAATCCTAGGCTACATCATTTCTGAATGAGGTAACAAAGTGGATCCTGAAAATATTCAGGCCATTTTAGAAATGCATCCACCAAACACCCTAAAGAAGCTGAGAAGTCTACAAGGGAAACTATAATCTATCCATCGGTTAATTGCACAACTTGCTGATAAATTCCATTTATTTCAAAATCTATTGCATAAGGGTGTGACTTTCCATTGGAATGAAAAATGTGAGCACTCGTTCCAACAACTGAAAGATTATCTATTGCATCCACCAATCTTGATGCCTCCCATTCCAGGGAAGCCATTTCTCTTGTACATTTCTACCACAGAGACTGCATTGGGTGCTCTTCTTACACAGCATGATGAACAAGGATGAGAAAGATCTATTTATTACATTAGAAAAACTTTGGTTGGATATGAGTTAAACTACTCACTCATTGAACGAGCCTATCTTGCTGTAGTTTTCACCACACAAAAGTTAAGACATTACATGCTACACCAGAAAACCATGCTCGTGTCCTGCATTGATCCATTGAAGTATCTTTTGGGCAAATAAGCTCTCACAGGTTGCCTAGCCAAATGGGTCATTCTCTTAAGTGAGTTTGACATAGAGTATGTAGACAGAAAAGCAATAAAGGGCCAGGTAATAGTAGATCAGCTCACAGAGGCACCGGTTCCTGATGATCACCCGTTACTTTCAAAATTTCCAGATGAGTAAATTTTCACCTTCATTGAATCCAATGAATGGAAACTCTAATTTGATGGCTCACACACTCGACATGGATAGGGGGCAGGCATCATGTTTGTCACCCCGCAAGGAGATATCATACCCAAATATTATAGAATTGCCTTTGCATGCACCAACAACATAGTTGAATATGAAGCACTGGTCACTGGACTCAAAATTTCTATTCAATGGAAAATCAAGCACCTCAAGGTGTATGGTGATTCTCAACTAGTCATCCACCAGGTGACTGATGACTATGAAACTAAGGATGAAAAGCTAGTACCTTACAAATAGTTGGCCAACTTTCTCAAGGAGAAATTTGTCACAATCAATTTTTGCCAACTTCCACCGGTACATAAAAAATAAGCAGATGCTATGGCCACTATTGCATCTATGATCGACATACCGAATAATGAAGAGAGATGTGAATTTCTCATTGAGCAGCTATTTCTTCCAGCATTCAGCATTCCGCAATCTGAGCTCGTGTGTGACATTGTTGGTCCCGAGTCCCCTTGGTATCAAGATGTCTACAATTACCTACTGTAGACACCCTAAAATGGACAGGCTTGCAACTTTACATTAAAACCCTAATTTTCATCTATTAATTAATGGTTCCTTAATCATTAATTAATCATCTATTTTCTTCTAAATTCATTTCTCAAATCATCTAATCCAATCCCCAAAATTAATTAAATAATTAATCTTATTTAATTAATTAAGCTTTAATTGATTAAATTACCATTATTTAATTAATTAAACTCAATTTCCTATAGTTTAAANNCAAATATTTAAAATTACTAATTTATTCTTCCAATTAAATTAATTTCAATTAAATTAATTTAATTTCATCAAATAAAGCAATTCTTAATTAAAAAGAATTCAATTATCTCACATGTTGAAAACAATTAAT
>MU223417.1:1053826-1073346 GCA_018584345.1 Thuja plicata | reverse complement strand
CTTTTCGTTGTTTGTACATTTTATTGCTTACATTTCCATCATTCGTTTAGTAGTTATTGCGTAATAGATTTGCATGCACTTGTGAACCTTGGCTACTAACCCCTACCCTTGGAAAGCTGTGGGAAACTAGAGAGAGAGGCGTACACCTACATACCCAGATATTACCCCCTACCTTATCCAAGAACAAGTGTCGAGCTCTTGTTCGTCAAGCCTCCCATTATGTCATCATTGGTGATACACTTTATAGGAGAGCCTATGACCAAACCCTCCTTAGATGCCTCAATTCACGAGAGGTTGACACTGCCTTACATGAGTTCCACAATGGTATATGTGGTGGAAAACTCCAATGGTTTGATTCTCACAAAGAAGTTGGTTTGAGCAGGATACTACTAGCCTACCATGGAGCAAGATGCTCATAAATTTGCTAAGAAATGTTACAAGTGCCAGATTCATGCTCCGGCACAGGATCTATAGCCAGTGGTTTCTCCATGGCCCTTTTGACAATGGGCATTTGACCTTGTAGGGAAGATCATACCCTTATCTTTTGATATCCATAAGTACATAATCACGACCACTGAGTACTTTATAAAGTGGGTGGAAGCTATCCCCATGACATACATCACCGACAAGAAAATTTCTAGATTCCTCCTGAATTATATCATTTTCTGTTATGGAGTTCCTCTATCCATTATTACTGACCATGGTAGCCCCTTCCAAAGCAAATATGTTACCAAGCTTTGTGATAAATTCAAAATTTGTCATGGATTTTCTAGCATCTACTACTCGCAAGACAATGACCAAGCAGAGGCATCTAATAAGACAATCACTAAGATCTTGCAAAAGGCTGTCATGATGCTGGCCGCGATTGGCACTTAAAACTCAACCCAGCTCTATGAGCCTATAGGACCAGCATTTGCATCCCCACTGGTGCTACTCCATACTCTCTAGTCTATGGCGCTGAGGCCATATTACCCCTCGAGGTTGAAATTCCTTCATTGAGAGTATCCTTACAAGGCATTGTTGATGATAAACAATATAGAGTTTCTCGATTGCATGAGCTCGAGATGCTTGATGAGCAGAAAAAAACCACCCTGGTACACTTACAAGCCTATCAAAACCATCTAAAATGGAGTTACAACAAGAAGGTCTGAGCTCACCATTTTTAGATCGGAGACTCTGTTCTAAAGATGAGTTACAAGACCCAACCACACAGAGAGAAGGCTGGAAAATTTAAACCAAATTGGGATGACCCTTACATAGTCATAGCAACATATGGGTCAGGAGTGTATTAGCTTACAACAACAGAGGGAGAACCATTGCTAGAGGCACTGAACATCATGCACCTCTGTAAGTATTATGCATGATTTCTAAAAAAAGTACCAAAAAAAATTGCAAAAAGTTCCTGAAAAAAGTACAAAAAAATTGAAAACTTTTCTGAGAAAATATCAAAAAAATAAAAAAGCAAAAAGTGGTTGTCTTGATGAAAACCTGGAAAACAGGCATCTTGGCACACAAAAATAGAAATCAAGAGAAAAATCCTATCCACAAGTGAAAACCTGACAAACAGGCACTGTGGGCAAGTACCATGGTGAAAACCTGGCAAACAGGCACCACACGTAGCAAGTTGTTGCTCCATTGTCTATCATGGTTCCACCTGGTATCCTAATTCCCTTTCCTTATCACATCTTCTGAGTTGCATCAACCCTAGTGCCCCTTTATGGCCTGTAACTGGTTGATCTTCTTTGTCTTCTCCTTGGTATACCTAGTCTATCTGTTCTTTTGGCCTCTATACATAGCCTCTTTATTGTTTGGGGGAATATTCCTAGCACTGAGCGTCTTTGAATTTGAATTTGAACTGGGGACAAGACCTTGAACGTGGTTTACCCATGAGATTCCTCAGCTATCTGACTGGAGATAACACATTGTAAATATCTTAAATGACCTGAAAAAATCCTAAAAATTCAAATAAGCAAAAATTCTATAAAAAATTCAAATAATGTCCTGAAAAAACTCCTAAAAATCACATAATGTCCTGAAAAAAATCCTAAAAATTCAAATACGATCCTGAAAAAAGACCAAAAAAATTTCAAATATCTCAAAAATCCTAAAAATGGCAAAATCTCTTCAAAAATTTGCAATAAATTTGTACATGTCTTGTTTTTGCGAATCGACCATCATGTTTGCCAACATAAGTGATAGAATCATCAATCTATGCTTAATGAAATCATATGTGATCTGAATCATTGTGACTCAACATTCAATCTGATTGGACCCGTTCCACCTTTTGACTTTTGCTATCAATCAATCTGTCCAAGCTATCAATCAACTTATCAAATCAATCAATTTGCAAACTAAGCTATCAATCAATGAACATTTAATGCAAGTAACAAAAGCTCAGAATGGCTATTGGCTCACATTGTTTCAGTGAGTATTTTTTCTTTTTCTTTTTTGATCATGTTCCTATGCTACTCAATGATATTATCTGAACTTATGAGAGTAGCTAGGATGGTTCATGACCAAATGTTTTTGCTTTATCTTTTTTCTGCCTGTTTGATGATCTCATGACATTCTGGGGCATGTCTGCTACATGCTTTCAGGATGACAAAGATTATCATCTATCTGCATCATTTTTGTTCATGCAAAAAGGATGACCTTTGTGCTCTGGCTTTTGTGCCACGATGCACCACATCCACTTTTGCAATATCAAAATAACCTCTTAACACAAAATTGCACTTTGAAAGCCAACATCTTTCTACTAACATTTGTTCATCTAATTTATGCTTCCTGCTAACACATCTTCATTCATTCCTTGAAGTTGCCTTGGTCTAGTACTCTAGTACATCAAAAACAAGTGCATCCTGCATACATGCATTCATAAAAAATTGAAAAAACAACAAAAACATGTGCATTTTGGCATTCATTCATTTATACATGAGAAAATTTTGAATCATACATTTGCATTTTGCATTCATACATTCCAACTGGAAAAAAGACAAAGACATTATTGCATCCATAACAAATTTTAATGCATAACAAAGGCAATAAATTGCAATACATAAGCATAATCATATATCAAGAAAGAAAAGTATATATATAAGCATCCATCCTGTGCATCATAAAGTAGTTGCATATCATATATCAATATCTCAAAAAATATTAGAGTACAAATATCAAGGTGTCTGTATACACTAAGGCCCACAGGCTCATAACATATCACATGTCTATCAAAATTGTCCCTCTACTAGAGAGACCTCCTGTCAACCCCTACTCTCTCGGTCATCCTGATCCATGTCCAATCTGGAAGATGAGGTTCCCCCTGTGTGGTGCCCTATCTACCCTAATCTAGGTGGCCCCCTCAATTCCAACACTCCCTCGCTACTCTATGTCCTACGGGAATGTGACTTGCTGGATGACACTCTATAACTTGGTCCCCACTGCTCTCGCGGTACATCTCTCCTATACATGTCCTTCTAATACTATGACTCTGCCTGGACATCTAATAATAGCACTACAATGTCACACAGACTTGCATCTCTAATGGTGCTGATAAATTGGTGTGACTCCTCCTCAGCTCTCTATGCCCTAGACCTATTTGTATCTTGAGAGGCAAGCAATGTGTCCCTCTCTATTGTCAAAGTGTCCATTTGTGTTGTGAGCACTGATTTCTCTATAGCCCATGCAGCTCTATTTGTATCTCTCTCCAATTTCAATCTGTCTATCTAGCTCATAAGCTTTGTGATGCATTGTCTCTGCTTCTCCAACCTGTCATCAGGACCCTGTGGTGGCTCATCCCTGTCCTCATCTATCTGCATCAACATATCACTGAGATCCCTATCCTCACCATCATCCTCATCCTCATCCTCATCCTCATCATCATCATCATCATCCTCATCATCATCATCCTCCTCATCTAACTCCTCCTCCTCCTCATCCCCCTCATCCTCATCCTCCTCCTCGGTGCTCTCATCTCTGGGCACTCGCACTCTCGGTATTGCCACATCTGGATCTGTTAGAGGAATTGTCCTGTGCTGAACAAGCCATCTGTCATACTCATTTGTGGTCCTTGTGTATGCCACATCTGTATCTACTCCCCATGGTTTGGGCTATAGCTGTGCGAACTCTACATAGGCCACCTAAGGCTTGAGTGCTACACGCCATGTCCTAGCCTCAACCCTTGACTGAGAAAACAACATTGTACCTATTGGTACTCCCTGTATCTCCCCAAACTATCACCTGACTCACTCTAGGAGTTTCATCTCAATCACTGTATGATCCATAACAAACCTCCTGATGAGGTACCTCTCATATCTGTAGTAAGGCAAGTGATCTGCATCGTAATCCCATCTGGGGAAATCTCTGTATGGACACCTTGTGAAATCTCTCAACAGATCTATCTCATGATGGGAATGTAATGTGTATCCTAGTGGGCCCTGTGCAAGTGCCCCTTGGTAGCAGTAAACATATGACAAATCTGGTAAAACCACTCTCTCAGCAATCGTCCAGAACATAGATATGTTCTCGTAGGCCCACACTTGCAACAATGTGATCCCACTGCTGATCGATAGTCCTCCTCAGTAAGCCAACTGGTGGAGCTGGTAGTAGGTCATTGCAAGCATGCATGACCCCCATGCGAACACTATGCCCTCCATGATCATCTACTCCAAGACTCTCCCCCAACCAATAGGGAATCTGTGGCCTCGTCTATTTAGTACCAAGAGACATGCAATAACTCCACAGATAACAACAACCAAATGATCATGCTACCTCGCGACCATCTCCCATCTGATCTCATAATCATGAATGTCTAGACCCTCATCGTTGCTCTCAAATAGCTGATGTAATTCTAATCTCCCTATATTAGGATCATACTCTTCTAACTCGCCATGAATCAGAATCCTGAGGATGCACCATACATCCTCTAGAGTCACTATCGCCTCCCCTATCGGCACATGGAAAGAACTGGTCTCTGAGTACCATCGCCTGGCTAACACTATGATCAATCCCTAGTTTTCCCTAATCTCGAGCATGTACATCATATAGTACAATCCTAGAGAGGTGAGAATCTTCCTCTCATGTCCGCTCAGCCTGTGGCATATATCCAAACACACTAGTCTGCTCTCTTGTGTCTGTGGAACAAGCAGATCCTCCTAGAATCACCATGCAATTTTGGTCAACTTTATATACTTTATGTTTCTTGTTGACTGACCTAGGACCTTTTTTGACCTAGTTTGACCAAATTTCTACCTTGTCCTAGGGTTTTGACCAGTTTAGGGAAGTTTAGGGTGGTTTAGGAACCCCCAAACCCTATTTTGAGGTCCTTTTGACCACCTACACAAGTTCTCTTACCACCTGTGTAGAATGGCCTCCCACCTATGCTGGCTGTGTAGGTGGTCATCCCACTTGTGCTTCCTATATAGGTGGGTACGTGACCTATGTAGGTGGCACATGTGAGCCCCTGCAAGCCCTGTTTGACCCTATTTTGACCCGTGAAACTACCTAGAAATGCATGCAAAGAAAGAAAACACTAAGAGGACCAGATGTACTCACCTCAGGTCCCACATCGACTGACCATCAAAAGCTACAAACTCATTCTCTGTGTTGATTCTCCATTGGCACTCGATCCATCTTCCTTGCTCCAGAGCTCAATTCTTCCAAATGAGAGAGTGAAAATGAGCTCCAAAACCCCTCCCAAGCCCTTTTATAGCCTCTTGGTTGCCTAGATGGACATGCAACCCCTATGTTTTGTATTGGTCATGATGCTTTTGATACTCTAAACCTCATATCTTTTTCATTTGACCTCTAATTTCCAATCTGATCATTGCTGTGGATCTGTCTTGGCATTGTTGACAAAGCGACCTATCATTTACATTTTTCAAATGATTTCTCGAGGGGACACCTATGTATCCCATCATCACTGGGGCATATTTTAATGCTATTTTATTTAGGATTCTTTGACACAACATTCATAATCACATTGTATCAAAGAGGGGCAAAATTTAGACACCTAAAAATGGTTTGAGCCTGTTGGTCTACGTATTTTAACATTTTTAGCATTGCAATCAAAACATTGTTTTGCGACCTAATTATTCCTCTATATGGCACATATGATCTTTATTATATGCAAACATTGTGTCTTTCATCAATGATTGAATATTGTAAAATTTTTCAGTTATTTAGTAATAATTCTACTTTCTCTATCAAATCGACCATTTTCCAAGTCATTTCCAAACCTTCCTAAACCGATCCTATTTGATCCTAAACCATCCCAAACCTTCCTAAACCAATCCTATTCAATCTTAAACCATTACAAACCTTCCTAAATTAGTTATAATCTACCCTATTCTATTCCTAATCACTTGTAGAATTTTTTGGACCTATTCTAACCATTCTGGGGCATTGTCCAAGATTATTGATGCCTAATCAACCTAATATCAAACCAATCGATCAAAACCTATTTTAATTCAATCAATCTTATCATCATTTTAGGAGCATTGTCAAAGATCATCGATGCTTTGTATCCTTTCAATCAACCATTTGATAACACTATCAAAGATCATCGGTGTTATCGCTATCAATCTATCAATATCAATTCAATAGTGTTGTTCATTATTGTCAATACTATTTCTGATTATCATTTCAAGAACATTGTCAAAGATCATTGATGTTTCCCCATTTCAATCTTATGATGCCATCAAATTTCATTGGTGCTTTTAAATCATTTCCAATCATCATTATCCGAGTGCATTGTCAAAGATCATTGATGCCTCGTGATTTCCTCAGAACCCTCAGAATTAACCCTAATCATTATCAACATTATCAAAATCATTTAAATTCAACATCAACATCTTCAATTCGGCCTATAATCCACTAATTTCCTACTTTGGATGAATAACCCATAGTTTATCCTAAGTTCTAATTGAATAAATAAATAAACTTTATTTATTCCCCATTTCCCTAGGTCTCCAATAATTAATTAATTAGCTAATTTCAATTTATGAGATTTTATAAATTTATAAATTTTAATTTGGATTTGTGAGGAATATTGATTTATTAATTGAATTAATATCCCCCTAATCTCACCTAATTCCCATATCCCTTAATTGAGGATTCACACCCCTATTAAGGTGCTTCCTCAATATCTCAAATATCCTCCAATATCTCCTCAATATCTCTCCCTTGCTTCATGCTTCCAAGCATCTCACGTACCAAAATATGCATTTATGCAAGGATTTTTTGCAATCTTACCAAATTGTATCTCATTTGATATAAAAGGGATGCATTTCTATCATTCAAGGTTGAACCACTCTCTCCTAGTAATTCTCATTATCAATCCAAGATTTCAAGTTCATTGTGAAATTGTGTTTGTCAAAGAGCAACATATCAACCTCTATGGAGAAGAAAGGAGACCATTAGAACTACATTTGAAGGGAGTTTGTTTGTGTTATCTTACATATATTTCAACTCTTGTTTCAAATGGTTTTAATGTTAGATTAGTTAGTGTAGCATATTGTTTAGGGTTTGTGGTTACCTAGATATGCTTTCTAACCCATTTTCTGGTCTTACAGTATGAACTAATCGTTCTATATGCATTCAATATTTAGTATAGTACGTTAGAGCATGGTTGATATTTTGAATGTATTGGCATAACTATAGGTAGAATAGATACACTAACCTTGGCATATCTTTTGAAATTTATTTGGAAAAATAATGCATGCTTACAGGAAACCCTGACCTAACAGAATCCCCAGAGAAGATGAGCCAAGAAAACCAACTATCCCCTCAAACAAAATAGTCACACTCCCAAATTAGCTCTCGCACTGTCAAGACCTGACTCTCAGGTGCTTGAAGGCCCAAAAAATTTATTCCCCAGACAACCTTTAAAGGAAAAGTTGGTCAGTACCCCGGTACCTGGTGACAACTTACCTCTGTTGGCAGACCGGTCATAAAGTCCCGTTAATAGAAACTGGTGCTAGAAGGAGGGCATGAGCTTGTCCCCTTTAGAAGATTTTGATTTTACACCACCCGAGGGTTCCCCAAGCCATTGTTTTAGGAAGAAGACCTTTAGTGGGATTGGATCATTTTCACCTGCACAATTCAAAAGAGTCCTTAGATCAACCCCAAATCTCAAAAGGTTTGTTGAACTCAAGCCTCTTTCTCAAAAGAAGCGTACCCTAAAAAACCAAGCAACCAGCCAACATTGTCTAGGGATATACTATACCTCAAAACACCCATGTCTCTCAGAGAATCTCGGGGACCAACGCTCCACCTAGCCAAAATCCAACACCCCTGATGGTTACGTATTTTGGTAACATCAGGTCCCTAATGGGGCAGTTTCCTGGTGCTACCAATGATCTTCCTCCGCATCTAGAGAATATCTACCCCTAATATGAGCATTTAGGCTCACAAATTGCAAAAGAGCATTTGCAACCATACAAAGATGCCATGAACCAACACCGGATCCAACATCAATATGTTGTGACTTGGATGTTCCCTGTCCTTGGGATAGAATGAGTTAAACTGGTACCTTAAATTGTCGGCCAACTCCATCAATAGTTGGCAAGATATGGAGGACGCTTTCCTGGAGGCCTTCCATGTACATGTGGACCCAATGTGGTCCCATAGCCATTTTATCTCCACTAGGAAGGAACTGAATGAACCCCTTACAGTATTTAACCATCAATTCCAATGCACCTTAAAGTGATGCATGGGTCCTTTCATCCCATCTGTGGATGTAACCATCTTGACATACCTTAATGCTATGGACCCTTTCATTGCCACTCTCCTATGGAGAACAATCACCCCCAATGACTAGGATAATCTGGTGAAGGTTTACAACCTAGCCTTGGAGTTGTCCCATGGTTTGAACAAAGCTCCAAATAGGATTGGGCAGAGCATGCCTTTTAATATGATCCCTGGAAGAACTTCTTACGTCGGGGGATACAACCCCAATCCGGTAATGGGTGCCCCAGTGTTGGCCATGAATCCCCCACCACCACCGATAAACCAGCAGGCCTGGTACGTGTACCCATCACAAGCATAGATAATACTAGGTCTAGAATTCATTCCCTCAAACTAGCTACAGCAGATGCAACAACCATTAACACAACCCTCCAGAGTACCTTTCTTCCAGTCGCCCACGGCTGGAGAATTTTCATCCTCGACTCTGAGAGTTGTTGTCGCCTTCTCCAAGAACCAACCACAACAACTGTCACACTATAATGTGAACATCTAGCTATCCACTGAGGTTGAATCCCTCTAGTGATTGGTTCCTTCACTGACTATGGACATGGGACAGCTGAAGGTGGGGCCTTCTACACCTCACAACCCCAATTCCCAAAGAGGGAATATCTTCTTCGACCAACAAAATACCAATACCAAAGGAAGGAACTACAGCAATGGGCCTCGGCCCAACCAACAACAATAGAAAAACAATGCAAATACTAGATGTCCTTCTCTGAACCAAAACACCACTCAGGGCAGTGTTGGACCCAGTCATTCTGCACAGCTTGCAGAATTCTACCCCCTGACTAACAGGTGTAGATTGCATGACAACGGCTCTCATTTCAAGGTGAACCGTGTTACATTGGAGAAGGTCATCATGATCTCCCAGCTAGACAAACAACAAACTATTGATCCCATTCCCTTGAAAATGCTTACACAAGATCCCACTCATGGTTCCTTCACCTGTGAGACGATCTTCTTTGGGACAGACAAGGAAGATGAAGAAGAACCTAAATTGCAAGGGTTCTTTGATGAATCTATCCCAACCTTTGAAGCCAATGCCTTCACTAACCCTTAAAATCATTACAACACTTAGAGTTAGGATGGTAAAGGACCAATTTACATGCCTACACCTCCCAAAGATACCCCTCCCTGAGACAACATAACTGATCTCTCCTTCCCACCTAAGGGGCCTGGATCTAACCAAGCTAAGGACCCGGCCGAGGGAAGCCAACAATTCCTGGGGGGAGGTTTGACATCACAAAGGTATTAGAGAGAACCACCACCTCCATGACCTTGATGGAGGTTTTTCTAAACTTCCCTAAGAAGAGGAAGTCTCTTCTAAAGCTCTTGGGAAACCTAAAAGCAGTCAGTCGCCCACCCAAGACTGTCACTTTTGACAATTCCAACATGACTATCTTTTGGGGAAACACTAAGGATCCTCCCTTCTTACTAGGTCTCAATATATAAGGGAAGAACCTACACAACTGCTTGGTACACTCTGGTGCTTCATTTAATGTCATACCTATATCCATATGCTAGAATCTCAGACTCCATCCCACATCCAAAGGCGCAGTAGTCTAGCTAGACAAAACTATTATAAAAATTATAGGTGAGCTGAAGAACATCTAGATTTAGCTCATCCAAGACCCCCAGATAGGAAAAATAATAGACATCCAAGTGGTGGACATCTCAGAGACCTACGTGATGTTGTTAAGTGAGATTTGGTCTAAGGCTCTTAATGGGTATTTCTCCACTGACTTCTCCCACTTGTGGCTCCCCTGGGAGGGGCAGTCTAACTAGATCCGGGTAGAAAGTGAGCCTAGGATGAAGTAGGACATCATTGAAGTTAGGAGGGTGAATGAAGTCCTTTTCTATGAGACTTCTCCCAAGGTATACCAACCCCTTGAGATCCTCATGTTTGATTTCACCCCTGGGGAAGATCCCATAGTCTCTCAGAGAACCAGGACCTAGAAAAAAAACTGAGAGGTGAGGTTAAATCACATGGTATTGTAGAAACTCCCACTACACTCTTGTCCAACACTTCATGTTGGGTGGAATATCAAAAAAATTATGAACTAGAGTGTGAGCCTTGCATCGCTGCTGCTACTCATCACATCAATGCCCTCTGGGAGAAGAAACACAAAGCCAATTCGCTTGGCCCAAGTAATTCTTCCAGTGGTACTCCCATGGTGTTGCTGGTCCAGGAATCCTAACCACAAGATTCTCTAGAGGAAAACCTCACCCACGCACCATCAAAGCTAGAGGAAACTCCTCCCAACCTTCCCAAAAATAATCCAAAGGCCACTTCACATTCCTAGCCCCAGACAACAAAAAATGAATTGCGGATTCTAAATTTTGATGGGTCCCGATCTAAACAAGGCTGTGGGGCTGAAGTGGAACTGATCAACCCATGAGGGAAATCCATCCTCACATCTTATAGGTTGTAGTTCAACTGCATGAACAATGTCATAGAATATGAGGCCTTGGTCCTTGGACTCCTATGTGCATTAAGAAAAGGAATCACCCGCCTCTGGGCACTGGGTGACTCAGAGTTGATCGTTAAATAGGTCTGGAGCCAATACACTTGTCAGGATAAAAGGATGGCTACATACTACAATCGGGCATGGAGCCTCATCAAATATTTTGATGCCTTTGGCATTGAACTAATTCCCTATAAAATAAACTACGTTCTGGATGCCCTTGCCATATCTGCTAGCACCCTTGAGCCAATGGCTAGCTCCTAGCTCTGGAAGTTCTTTGTTGAGATGGTCCCCACCCTATCCATTCCAGATAATATCACCCACTTTCAAGTCTTTGAGGATGACCATAATATCCTATTCTTTATGGACAATTTTGGTGTCTTCGAGGACCAGATAGTGGAAGAAAGAGATCACAAAGATACCGGGCAGGGTGAAGAAGATGATGGGATCATAGACTTGCCAACAACCACCATCCCTAAGGGGATGGTAGTGCTAGAACATATCTTTGATTTGGACCCTCGGGGCTGAGAAAATATATCATCCTCCTCAGAGGGAGGGAAATTTAAAAAATTTAACATTGGCCAGGCTGGTGAAGAAAAAATTGTGCATATTGGAACCTCCTGCTCCCTAGAAGAGAAGGAGATGATTCTCTTAGTTATCTAAGAATACATTGATGTAATTGTGTGGGGGTATGAGGATCTGAAGACCTATGACACATCCATCATGACCCATACCATCCCACTGAAACCTGATTCTAATCCCTTCCAGCAAAAGAAAATACAGGTAAACCCATTGATCAAGCCTCTAATCCATTAAGAGGTTTAGAAGTTGTTGTTAGCCTAGATTATCTTTCCTATCTGGCACACTACTTGGGTTACCAACCTTGTCCTTGTGAGGAAGAAAAGTGGAGAGATCTGCCTCTGTGTGGATTTTCACAATTTGAACAAGGCATCTAAGAACGATAATCACCCTCTCCCCTCGTTGGATGAGGTATTATAAATCGTGAATGGATCTCAGATGATGTCCTTCCTGGATGGGTACTCCAGGTATAACAAGGTCATGGTTAGGTATGAAGATAGAGACAAAATGAAATTCACCACCAAGTGGGGAACGTTTGCATACTGGAGGATGCCCTTTGGCATGATCAAAATAGGGGCCACATTTCAAAAGGCTATGGACATTGTGTTTGAGGGCCTAGTTAACTGGTGTATAATCATCTACATGGATGATTTAACTATCTTTTCTCAGGATAGGCGTAATCATTCCACCCACCTCACCCAAATTTGTGAGAGATGTCATCGGTATGGGATATCCCTCAACCCTAAGAAATTTATATTCAGGATCATTGAAGGGAAGATTCTCGGGCATATCATCTCCGAGAAGGGTATATCCAATGACCCTGAGAGAGTCGAAGCACTGTTGAATCTACAAATGCACTCCTTTTCTTCGCCGCATTCTACCATGACAGTTTTGACCTAGAAGGTTGAATGGGAAGAATGACCAATTTCTATCATGAGATCCTCTTTTAAGAATGTCAAAGTCCGGTATTCATCTTTGGAAAAGCAGGTGTTTTCTCTCATCCATGCCGTGAAGAAATTTTGGCATTATATTCTCCGGAGCAAGGTGCATGCTATCATCCCAAACCAGGCTGTTAAGTCTCTGCTCTTGCAAATAAAATTGGGTGAATGACAGGGGAAATAGATGGCCATCCTCCAAGAATATGATTTGGAAATGCAACCCATGAAGATAGTTTGAGGCTAGGGACTATGTAGAGTGATGGCAGAAGGAACTCTAGACATTGAATTCCAAACATACACCATGGAGTCCATCACTCAAGATCTATGGTATATCAACCTGGTATACTTATTACTGAATAATAGATGCCTGGAGGGGCTACCCCCAAACAAAAATCACGCCCTATGGCTGAAAAGTGCACACTTTATGATAAAAAATGGAACACTTTTTTGTAGGAACTATGAAGGGGTATACCTCTGGTGCATTGATAGGGACCAAGCTGCAAGAATGATTGAAGAATTTCATGGGCAGTTTGGAACCGGGCATGGCTCAAATGATGCCACTTCTCATCAGATCCTCTAGGCGGGATATTATTGGCCCTATATCTTTAAGGATGTCTATACTCACGTTAGGAGAAGCCATACTTTCCAAATAGTGGCACATCGTGAGTGGAACCCGGCCATGCCTTTGCAGCCGGTCTTCAAAGCTAGACCCTTCGCCCAATGGCCATTTGATTTTATTAGGGAAATCAACCCCAACTTGTCTGCCAACCACTGGTACATTTTGACTGCTACCGATTATTGCACCCTGTGGTCTGAAGCTATCCCTTGTAAAAACAATACAACAGACATAGTTATTAAATTCTTGGAAGAAAACATAGTCACCCATTTTGGAATGCCATTTGCTATAGTGTGTGACAATGGTCTGACATTTTCTTCAGCGCAATTACTCAAATGGACCTATGAAAGAAAGATCACCCTAAAGTTCTCCAATAACTACTACCCCAGGGTAATGGTGTGGCTGAATTTACCAATAAAAATCTACTTGAGGTGATCAAACATCTGTTAGAATAAAACCCTCGGGACTGCACCAAAAGCTTAGATTTTCCCTCTGGGTGGATCACATCAGAATAAAGGTATCCCTGGGGAATTCCCCATTTCATCTGGTTTATGGCTAGAATCTAGTATTCCCATCAACTTACAGATCCTGGTATTACAGTTTATGCAGGATTTCAACAACTATGATAACATTGTGGAGGTTCGGCTTTTGAACCTGGTGTGAATGGAGGAACAAAGAGACATAGCCATTAAACACTTTGTGCATCATCAAGTAGTAGTAAAATGATGGTTTGATCAAAGAGCCCAGTATAAGGCCTTTTAGATTTCAAACTTGGTCCTCTTGTGGGACAAAGCCCTTGAAAAGAAAGGAAAGCACACTAAGTTTCAGCGGCTCTGGCTCGGACCATATTTGATATCTGAGATCTGTGGGGAAAATAATTATTGCCTCAATACCATGACCAGAGAAGCCATCCCATTGCCTATCAATGGGTAGTTTCTTAAGCACTACTTTGAATGAGGTAGGTGATGAATTTTTCTGAAGTTGTATTATATGTAAAGTCCTTGCTTATAAATATCTTTCATGATGCTATTTTGAGTGCCTTGTCCTTGTAAATAGTTTTTTCAGCCATCCTCCAGGATCGCCTTTCCTTTTCATGTTTTCCTTTGTTTTTGGTTTTCCATTGTTTTGTGTTTATTTTTGGGTTCCCAGCGTGTTGTCTTCTTCTTGTAGACAAATATGCTTCGCATAAGATCTGGTCTTTGGAACGGTACCTTATGTATTCTAGTGAGTTTAGAATCTATTGTTAGCATGATATAATTCATCTACACTCTAGAGTTGTTTCGTAAGTATGGTAAAAGGTTATGGGTAATCTTCATCAGATTCACATCTTGACAGTCTGGACATCAGTTAAAAGAAAATTTAAGAAGCAAGTAATCAGACACCTTGAGGGAAGATAGTTTGCACTGGTTGTTGACCAAGTCTAAAAATCATTAAGATATCCTAGGTCCAAAACATTCTCTCCTATTCATCAATTTAAAAATTGGATGGCAAGGTGAAAAAAGTACCGCCGTTAAACTTAGCTAAGCTTAAGGTGCACGGTGAAAGAAGTACCGCCTTCCCATCCTGAATAGAAAAGGAAAAGAAAAGAACTGAAGAATAGAGAATTTTGGTGGCTGGGGGAAACATGCAAGATATGATGAATTTGGTTTGATTTACTTAGTGCCTCCTCTCTGCTTCTCCCAGAGGTCATCAAATTGGTTTTCTTTCAAAGAACACACTTCATAACTAATGAAAGACCAAAAGATTGAATCATTGATGAGTCTGATTTTCTCAAGCGCCTCATGCTTTGCAAGCTGAATGCTCTAGGTAAAGATTAATTCCAATTTTTCTAACCAGAGATCCTAAATTTCTCAAATGCACTAAGGCATTCATCTCAGATAGTTGCCATTTGTTATGCCTTGCATACCTGTCCCTACATTTTGTAGCCAAAATGTTGGGTCCCCCTTTTCACTTTTTTTCTTTTTCCTTGGTTTCTTTCATTTCCTTTGTTTCCCTCTAGGATTTTCTTCCATGAGGGTTTTTTTTCTTTTGCTTCTTGTCTTCTTTTGTCTCTAAGACCCAGTCCCAGAGTTGGTTTGTGTGTCTTGAGTCGTCCAGATCCCAGAATCTGGGATTCTCTATCATCATGTCTTCTTTTGTTGGAAGGTGTTGCTGCATGGAATCCCCGGGCCACAAGTCCAGAGGTTTTCCTTTTTTGGAGTTTGCAGAAGGAATGAAACATGTTTTACCCTAGGGGTATAAATTGGTTTCACCTGTCATCTTCACATTTACCACAATAAAAAAACTTAGGTGATTACCAAAGAGATTAAGGCAATTCAGAGCGATTAAGTGCAAAGTGCTTTGGTAATTAACAATGTTCAGAAGGCAGTAAGTAGTGGTTCTTACGTGGTCAATTCTAGGGTGAACCAATTGTAGAGTGCTTCCTATACTCACCTTCCCACATCCCCTATGTTTTCAGGTAGGCCTTTTAGCTCTGTTCCTTCTATTTTCTATTTCTAGTTTTTCTTACTTCCTGTCTGGTTTTTGTTTTATTTTTGTTTTGCCACATCTTTGTGTTGGCTCTTTTGTCACCTCCCGTTTGTGGGATAGATTTTCCAAAGGGTTTTCCACCCTATGTGTGGTTTTATTTTAAGGTAGTGTTTTTATATTTTGTATGATAGTGTAAATAATTAAGTATATTCTTTAAATTTTGTAATCTTCCTGCTAAATAGCTGTATATGCTCTTGTTTTTGGTCAGCCTATGAGTTGTGCTTTGACCCTTGCAACACTTTGGCCCTATATATATTTGATATATATTCCATGTGTATCCTTCCATTTCTAGAGATCTCATTGCACTCATTCACGACCAGACCGAATCGCTGAGCTTGTCAGAGAGAGATATTCGCCACTGCTCAAACTTGACACCTCACCTATTTGAGACATGGTGGATTTCTCTCTCCTCTGTCATGTTGTCCTAATGTTGGGATTAATTTCCCATGAATAGGCATTCAAATCCCATCCCATTTGGCATTTACTTCCCCCGTGTCAACCCACTTGTCTCCATTAATGCCATTACGCCACTTGTTGCGTGGCCATGCGATGACCCATGTCAGCCAGGTATGGTTCACTACTAGTCACGTTGACAACAGGTAGTTTTTTTAGACTTCGGTCGCTGGGAAGCCCCTAGGTCTTCATTCCATCTTGTTGCCTAAACCAATGCCCCAGAGCCCCCGGGTGTTGATCAGAATCTGATCCTTGTTAACTTTAATATTCTGGGATTTTGATGCATGCTAACATTTTTGGACAGGTGCGAAGTGGTGGTGAATTCCCCAGAGTCCCTAAAATATTATTTTTATCATATCATGTATTGACAGTTCTCCCATCTTGTGGGTTGCAGATAGTTTGATCAAAATGTCTGAAGTGTTCACTCCTTCTGATATCCTGGAGCTGCCAACTACCTCCACTCGGGCAGCTACAAAAAATAAGGCTAAAAAGATGCTGGCCAAATTTACAGTAACCTCCAAATACCTGAGGGAGGGTGTTCTCATGGGGTCCAAAGTGGAATCCAAGTTGTAGGAAATAACAGACATAGAGCCTGGACTATGGACTGAAATGTAGGGCTTGGTCCAAGCCATATACCAACAGAGGACCGTCGGAGATGATATGGCCAAATAGATGGCCACCTCCAAAATTACATAGCTACAAGTTTTCCCTACTTGATGCAAGCACTAGAGCTGGTACTCCAACTGGCAATTTTGTACAACACCCCCACCCTAGTTGTTTTGCTTGCCGATCCTTGACCACTACACTATCTGGTGCCCATCGTTACTCTTGATGCAGCTACTTTTGCTTCAGGGCTGGGGATCCCCCAATTCAAGGGAGCCATTTTTCTCCCCCCTTGGTTCATGTCATTAAAGGAGTTTGATGAAGCTTCCCTTCTCTCCCAGAAACATCTCAACACTCATTGGCTAAAGTCCCTGAGAAGGGACTACAAAAAGATGAAGCTGGAGATTCCCCGTGGGGACTTTAAAAAATGTATTCAGGCGGGGATTATATTTCTATGCAGGCTCTTTGGAGAGCCCCATGCCAAGGAATTTTCTACGTGGATGTACTACTTTCTCTACTGCATCACCACCGGCAATCAGACCTTAAACTGGGCGGCTATCATTGCCAACCATGTAGATGCACAGTTAAAGAGCATCCTCCGAACTTGAAAGTTCTACATGACATCTTATGTACTGTGGGCACTAGAAAAATAGAGACCTTTTCAGGGTTTACAGATAGTGGGAATTCTCAGGAATAGGCCCAACCAGTTGGTGCCATGGGAACATTATCCCCAGGTCCAATGGAAACTTAGCTTCCCAAATTTTTGTAGGGTAAATGATGCGTTCATTTACCAGAATATTTTTACACTTACTCAGGACACTGGGTACTGGTTGTCGCAAGAGGTGATGAACTTGTTAAGAACTTATGACAATTACTTTATTCAATTCTAGTAGCATACATACATTTGGGTGACCAACTTCTCTGGGAAAACCTATCTACTTCCTCCGTATTGCGGGGATAGAATTATTCTTTTAGAATTCTACAAACAAATTTTGGAGCTGCATGCCCTCTTCACATTGAAGAAGGTTACCAAAGTCACACTCCCAATCTCTTGTGGGAACTATTCTTGCATCCTTTCCATGGAAAAGGAAGTTGATAATGAATTAAAGAGTCTAGGACTGGTGGAATTCCACCATACCAGAAGCAATTTTGATCCACTGGGTAAGATGGAAATGACACTTCCCTAGGTGTCCCCACCACACATAGATGATATTGAAGATTTCTGGGCAGATTTCCAGGACATTTTTTATCTTTGGGCCCGCCAGCATTCGCGAATGTTTTTTAGATGACGGGCCTCTGGAGGATCCATTGTACAAATAAAAAGGGATGGATAAGTTAGACCTTCCTTTGGTGGATTTGGGCATCCTGGAGAACTTGACAATTGAGGAGGTGTGCCGCCCCATTATATATAATAGTCACAAATATTTTGAGTGGGTGTGTCCAAGGAGCACCCAAAAAGGACCAATTATTCAGAGGTCTGCTTCAACCTTGGGAGCTACAGGACCCAGTAAAAGCAAGGGGAAGGAGAAAGAAGGGCCCCTGACCCAAGTGCCTCCCAGGTCTGCTCCCCATAATGACACATATACATGAGAAAATGGAGGTGTTGAGGCTGACGAGCTAGAAGATAAGTGCACAACATTCCCATGGCCTCCTTGCAACCCTAGTAGCATCTTCTCACCTGACGGGATCCCTGTCATTGGCAACAGTAATGAGTAGGAAGACGTTCGCGAAGGTGGAGTCTGCAAATATTCTGGATGTCAGGGCCCCACTACAAAGAAAGAAGAAGCAGAAGGTAAACCCCACCCCAAGCGCAGACACAGGCCCTAGTATGCCTAATGTTCCCCTAGTAGATTTCAGTTTAGATTCCCCTGAACTAAATGATATTTTAGATACCTCTCCCCGCATGATGACTTTGATGATATCTTCAGGATGGGTGAGATCATGAACCTACATGGGGATATAGATCACGTGATGGAAGAAATCATTGCCTAGGAAAAGGAGAAGATCCCTGTTGGTGCCCAAAAACACTGAATTGAATTTCCTTTGGACTTGCCAATCCAATGTTTGGAAAACCAATTATTTTTGGCCAACTAACGAGAATGATCGATTATGATCCTCTTCCCCTACGCTTTTGGCTTTGCAGGACCAAGGCGGGTGAACCTTCACTTGAATAGGATTTTTATGGCAGATAACCTGTGTATGAAACTCAAACTTCCGTCTCTCAAAGTATGGAAAGGAACTTGAAATAAATATAACTAAAATCAATATATCATGAACTGTAAATTGAAATAATTTAATTAATTGAAAGAATTTTTAGTAAATGTGTATGTAATTTAAAATGAACAGATAGATAAGATATCACAAAACTATAAACAATGAACTGAATAACTATAATCCAAATAATGATTAGACCAGTGCCTTATTCTACCATGGGCAATAGAGTCAAGATCATTCCAATCTTATGTTCAACTTCAGAGATAGTTTTACATGAAAAATTATCACTTCAAAGGTGTTATGGAATGTACATGCAACCTAAAACAAATTCAAATATATTTCAAAAGGGTAATACTTCTCAGATGACAGACCAATTGACTAAGG